>APFE031401878.1:0-11918 GCA_000404065.3 Pinus taeda | reverse complement strand
TGGGCCAAAAGGATGTTATAAAGAGTTTTTCCACCTTCACCATAACTAGATTTCTCCTAGAAGATGAGATTTTACATTCTTTGACATGTCTTCCTTAGAAATACATGTGAATTATGTGGTATTTTGTTTGTGAGTATTGGGGATGTTATGAAAAATAACTAAAATATTGATGGCTAAATGAAGGAGAGAAGAACATTCAATTATTCCATTTATCCATGTTTTAACATCAACATCATAACACAATTTCAGCCCTAAAACACAATTAGGGGTTTAAGTTATAGTGAGATGCTAACATTGAAAAGGAATTGAAAAATTACTACTAATATTTTTCTCACTAAAAAAAAAAGGTATTTAAGGGATTCCATTGAAAGAATTACATAGAACATCCCCAGTTTGATTACATCGAACTAGTAGCCATTTAAATGTTCAAAGAAAAACACCTATTCGAGATGACTTTGCCTTAGACATCTTTCAATCATATTAGGCCATCATTAAGTCACATGTTTGGGAATTTGTTTGGGATTTTACATAACATCCGGAATACTAACAAACATAATGCTGCCTACTTCACACAAATTCCTAAGGAAGACATGAGAAATCTCATCTTCTAGGAGAAATCTAGTTATGGTGAAGGTGGAAAAATCTTTTATAGCATCATTTTGTCCCATGAATTGATTCAATCTATAAATATTTCAAAATTTGGGTATGGTCATTAAGATTGACATGCCCAATTATTTTGGTAGACTCAACTAGCAATACATCTATCACATCCTTTTCACCTTTGGGTTTTCTGACAAATAGAAAAATTAGATTATCTCTCTTATTTAAAAGGCCTTCTTCTTGATTCTCATAGATGGACCACCCTCCTCAACATTTAGTCCACCTTGTGGAATTAGACAAGGGGACCTATTATCCTACTTCTTCTTTCTAATGGAAAAAGGAATGAGTTGAGCTATTAAGGTTGTGGTACCCTCAAACAAAACTAGGGCTATGTAACTTCACGGGGATGATCAAATTGCATTTTATCAACAATTTGTAGATGAAACTCTTCTTATGTTTGCACCAATAGTAGGAGAAGCTCATGCCTCCAAATGGGCACTAGAATAAGTACTATCATGGACATATAAATGATATGATTGTAAATCACTTCGAAAACTATGGTGTTGGCAGCATTTTCCCAAGGAATGGACCAAGACATGGAGAATGACATTTGCTTTATCATAAATGTTGTAATAGATTAATATATTATATCTATTGTGGAATACTCCAATATCACTACTTTGATGATGTGAATTGGAACGTTTTCATAAATTCTTTAAAGTAAGAAGAAGTGTTTCCATAACACAAAAAGTAGAAGCCATAAAATTCATATTTAATAGTAAGAAAAACAGACGGTAAAAAAATTTGAATAAAGTATTACAGGATGTGACAAAATGAAGTAGTATAGAGTGTCCTAAATGACATTCAAATTCACCTAGTCGTTATGTAATCAGTAAAGGTTCCAACTATTTATAATTTTATCAGAACATTGGAAATGTAAGTCCAAGAAGCAGAAACATATGGGGAAGGGAGGGAGTAGGATGGAGGGAGAGGGAGAAAGAAAGGGAGGTAGAGGGAGGGGAACAATGTAAGGGAAGAGAGAGTGATAGACTTAGTGTTGGAGAGGGATAGGGTAATAGGATAGTATAAGAAGGGAGAGAGCAAGCGAGGGAGGGAGTTAAAGAGAGAGAGGGAGAAGGAGAGAGAGAGAGGGAGGGAAAGAGAGAGAGAGATAGCGAGAGATGTGGGGGGAGGGTGAGGGAGGGATAAAAAGGGTGAGATAAACGGAGAGGGAAAGAGAGGGATGTAGAGGTAGGTTTAGCATGTAAGAGAATAGAGAGGTGGAGAGAGAGAGGCTGCGAAATGGAGAAGGGAACAAGAGAGTAGAGAGAGAGAGGGAGATAGGGAGGGGGAGAGAGAGAGAGCTAATTTGATGGATAGATGTAGGTAGTGAGTGATTGGGAGAGGGGGAGGGGGAGAGAGGGGGATTGGGGGAGAAGGAAATGGAGAGGGTGGTATAGCGTGAGGTAAACGGGTAAAGAGATAATGGGGAGTAGAGTGAGTGAGATAAAGAGAGTAGCACACAAGGGGATGGATAAAGAGGGGGGGAGAGAGGGAGTGCGAGTGGAAGAGAGAGAGAGAGAGAGAATGGGAGGGAAAGATAGGGTTACTCTTCGAGGGTATAATTCTAAAATTAGAAATTCTTTAATTTTTTATCGAATTGCATGTGGATGTTAAATATGTTTGCCAATTTTTAAGAGCTATGCTAAGTGTATTTGCATGATCTAATGACTTTTCTAATTCTTTCTTTGTTTGGGAAAATTATTGGTGAGACTTTTGAATTATAATGGATAGTTATTAATTTCTTGAGCTATCACTTTGTCTTCCAATCCATTTAGTTAAGAATTGTGTTTCTCATTGTGGTCAACCGACTTATGTACTAATTGTTGGACAACAAAAGGTGGATCATTATTTCTTATTCTAATGTTTATATTAAGTTGTTTTATTTCTTAGTTCTAACATTGAAACCAAATCTCCATTTCTTGTTGTTTTTTCTGTTGAATCTTGTTACGATCGAACTTCATTTCTTTTTTATATTTTCTTGGTTGCTCTCACAAATATTTCTACGGTTTTAAATATATGTTTGCCTGAAGCATGATATGGTTGGGTTTCTCATGAGGTATGTTTTACTATTCTTATTTATATCATAGACGGAGTACTAAGTGTATTTGACTATACACAATGAACTTGTTGATTATTTAATGGTGAGGTTGAAGTAACCTATACTCCTAAATTGATTTTCATTGGCATTTCCATTAATATATCATCCAACCTAGAATGTTTCGATACAACTTCCTAAGTATAGGTACATCGCATTTTATCTTGACCGTAATTTTATTCTATAATTGTTATTGTAGTAACAAGGGGTGAATCAAAAGTGAAGTCAATGATCAAAACATGATTTTTCTCCTGTTGGGTTTAGTTTACTATCCTTGGTCCTATGCCTATGATGAACTTCCATTTTCTATGTCATGTTTTTGTGGAGTTGATTTCTTATGTTCTTGTATTTGTTGAACTACCATCATTTTCTATGTTATTCTTTCAATGAATAAATTTGTTCCATGTCCAAGAAACTGTAAGACGTCAGGCTCAATAGATTATGCTAGCAGTTATCGACATTTTCTAGGCTTTTCTATGGTATGCTAAAGAAAATTCATGCAATTTAGTGTAGATTCTATTTTTGTTGTGGGTCTTCAAGTTGAATACGTGCCAAGATTTCATTCCCATTGATTGTAGATGTTTACTTCACCTTTTTTTTTAACTCCATGAATATTTTCTTTGAGATTCTTAGGAGATCTGTGAATATTTTCTTTCATATTATTAGGAGATTATGTCAGAGGTACTGATAGGTCAAATATAAATGGCGTTGTAAAATTATGCTTCCCTTTCTTCTTCCTCTTAAACATATGAAAGCAGTAAAAGTATATCTGCTTCTTCTTCTCAAGCTAGTGGTAAAACTGGGAATATTATGTTAGATTATAAACTGATTCTGTAAACATTTGGTGAGTTGTAGGTTGATAGAGAACATCTTCTCGGTCTACATATAAAGAGTAGACATACCAAAATTTTTATATTTTGAGGGACAATTGAATGTGCAATGAGGGATGAAACATTTTTTGTACGTGTTGAGGTACCCTCTATTTGTTGGAAGATTTCTGAAGATTTCTTGTGGGCTAACTGGTGAATTTTGCTTCAAGGCTAACCAAATTACTAAAGAGGGGAACAAAATGGAGTTATTTTAATTTTTACATCCATACGGATTCATATTCAACATGTCACCAATGTGTTTTTCTCAGTTGTATATTTTTGTCATCACGGTAATTTGAGCAATTTCTTCTAGCACAGTGAGTTTAATGTTAGAGACTCTCCTTATTCATCCAAAATGACAATGGTAACCTATCCTTTTGAATGGGGATTTATTTTAACGAGTTTTGTTTAATATATTTATTAATTTAAAAATCAGAATGTAAATTCTTATTTCGATTTTAACATTTTATTTTGAATGGCATAATAGATATCATGCATATCTGAAAAGTTAATTGTTAACATTATGCTACATAATTGTGAAAAAATAACAAAAAAACATAACACTATTGTTGAATCTAACAAGGTTAAAGGAGAAGAAATATTTATACTATCATTCTATTCCATTGTGATTTGCTTCCTTTGAATGTCATTGCTAAATAAATAAATGACATGGCATACATGTTTTATGTAAGTACTTTTTATACTATCATCCCTTTTTGTTGTGTTTTGCTTCCTTTGAATGTCATTGCTAAATAAAAAAAATGAGATTGCTTACATGTTTTATGTAATGTGTTTCGAATATATATCCCTAATAGTTGACATATCAACAAAAGTAGTAGAAGAGCAAGCCTTAGTATTAGATTTGACTCAAAACTCAACATTTAATTTAATGCTCAGTAGGAAAAAAATTAGAAATAAGAAGAAAAAAAGTAAGATATAAAAGACTTATTTTAACAATATATATTTAACCCAATAACATAAAGATAAATAAATAGAAACCAAATAGAGAATATTTTTTAATGCAAGGAAGGATAAAATAGAAAAAAAGTATAATTATTTATAAAATTAGAGCATCAAGAAATAATAACTAAAATGAAATTCACACACTAACATTAAGACTTTAAAAGGTCTACAAAATATACACCATCATTACTAGTCAAGATCATCACCATATGTTGACTCTAATGATCTTGAGTCGTGAAAAGTGCTTTCTGGGTCAATATCAATAATCAAAATATTATCTCCAAAATTCTCAACATTTCTTATATTCCTTTTTTATGGGAATCAATTTGGAATTACACTTCATTCATCTTTATCCTGACTATGCTAGACCACTTTAAGTACATAGAAGCTATAACTTTAATGTTATAGTTAATGTGTTCGATATTAAAATTGATGTGTATTGTAACATTTCGAGAGTTACAATGGCTACTATGCGTCATAGTTTTTAGAATTCATTATGTTAAAGATCATAACTTACTATGGTTTAATTAATTTTACAGTTAGTCCCTTGAAAATAATCAAGTGATCAATGTTAGTTTTTCTTAATGGTAATAGTGGTTAGAGGTTGCAATATTAAAGGGTTTGTATTTCTCTAAGAGTGTGAATGATCACAATAAATTAATGTTTATGTGTCATATCAATGATTTGACATTCATAATGGTTTTTGGTTAAGAGAAACATATTGTATCAGATATTATACTTGTCATAGTGGTCAAATGTTACATTAAATAAGGGAGACAATTTGTGGAGGTTAATATAGAGCACAATATCGACAAATATCTAATAATAAATTCATTATAATTAATGAATATATAAATACATCTGTTAATATATATTTTTTTCAAATCAAGATATTATTGGGAAACTCGATTAGTGTTTCCTTATAATTGCCCTCATTGTTTTAATCCAATAACTGATTGGTTGTACTTAAAAAAACTGTTAGTGATTAAGTAGCTAGAGTTTTTGAGACTACTAGAGTTTTGCAAAGCTCTTAGAAATATTGAAAAAAATAGATTCATTTTGAGATAAGTAAATTATTTATAGTATCTATCATTTAAAATTTCTTTAAAAAACTATAAACTAATTATTTTTTAATTACTAATAAAAAGAATTGTTAATGCATATAACTTTATTTATTAATAAAACAAATTATTTTATTACTGAAAATTATTATTAAACCACATGAATTTATCATTTAAAATTTCTTAAAAAAAGTTATAAACTAATTATTTTTTAATTACTAATAAAAAGAATTGTTAGTGTATATAACTTTATTTATTAATAAAAAACTATTTTATTACTAAAAAATATTATTAAACCATATGAATTCTAATAAAGAATTTTGTTATTAAACAACATATCATCAAATTATATTTTGACAATTTTATTTTCCAGAGAAAAAAAATTATAATCACTTTCTTTGGTGGTGAGTAATTCTGTGAATTCTTTCTCTTATAATGTTATTGCCATGCTATAAATATAAAGTTTTACTTCTAAATTTGTATTTTACCATTAACTTTTAGTATTTCAAATTGCCAATATTTTCTTAAAAACAATGAATTGTTCTTTGTAAATTTTACTTTTTAATCTTTTACTTTATAAATTTTTTTGTGTGCTTTATTTTTTTTTATTTGAACGGTTAAACTTTTCTTTTGTTTGTAAATCTTTCAAGAATGGAATTAATATTCGGCTTTTAAAATTGAGTTAGTTTTTGCTTTTCTTAAGGTGTCAGGGATCTTAAATTCAAATTGTCGTTAATCACTGATTAAGTGATAGCGGAATTCGACCAATGAGAATTTTTTTCATAGCGTTTTCCTTCATTGTTCAATGCGGATTTTGCAATCGCAATCTCTCTTTGGCGATATGTATCTTTTTGGCTCTGTATGTATCTTTTTCATAATTCAGGAAGATAGGTTTGTTAGGAGAGCGTCGAGGGAAAGCTGAGCATCAGAGTGAATATCCGAAGGTCATTATATCATCCATGTTATCACTGTACATCACTATATCATCCAAGTATACTACTACGAATGAGTCCAAGTATGGTCGTAGAACATCATTCATCAAAGTGAAAAACATAGCAGGTTCGTTGCACAACCCGAATGGCATAACAAGGAACTCAAAGCTACCATACCTTGTTACTATCACGGTCTTCTTCTCCTCTCCTTCAACTATCCGCACCTGATAATACCCATGCCTCAAGTCCAGTTTGGAAAACACTTGAGCTTTCGCAAGCTTGTCAAAGCAGTAAGCAGCCAATGGCAAAGGATACATGTTTCTCACCATCTGCTTGTTCAATGCACGGTAGTCACAACACATCCATAGCTCATTCAAATCTTTCTTCCACTGGAACAATACTGGAGCTCCATAAGGGGACCTTGAAGGTCTAATGAAACCTGTATTAGCTAACTCCTTTAGCTGCCATTTCAATTCCTGCAACTCAAGCCCTGATAAACGATAAGGTGCTCTTGCCGGGGGTTGCTTCCCTGGCTCAAGCCCAATGTTATGGTCCACTGCACGCCTTGGTGGAAGCTTCTTCGGTAGCTCATCAGGCATCAAATCCACATACTCAATTAGCACATCAGAAATCTCAGCCGGAACAGGCGTCCCCACTCCATCACCTTCGACTCCCTTGAACATCACCGCATATGTCTCCATATCTGACTCCTTCATATCCTTCTCCAAACTAAGTGTAGAAACATGCTTTACGTTAACTTCCCTCCTTTTCCTGTGAGTGGGAAAAGTCCAATTTTGTGTCTGTCCAACCAGCACCACCTCATCAAAGAAGGGGACAACAATAGCCCTATTTCCCTTCAAGAGATCCTGTCCAAGTATGATATCAAATTCGTTCATATCCATCACTGTGAAGTCCAACTGACCTGTCGAGTCTTTTATCTGCATAGGCACTTCGTGTGCCAAACCCGCCACCTTAGCTCTAGAGTTCACTACCTTGACCTCCATGTTCGATGGGAGGATCATCAATCTGACCTCTCTTGCCAACCATGTCATCATAAAGTTATGAGTGGCCCCTGTGTCCACAAGAGTTGGAATGGTCTTGCCACGGACCATCAAGTCCATGAAACCCCGACTGTTCATCCATGATTTCTCCATAACTTGTCCTTGCATACATACCCGTTCACTGCGTTCATCATCAAGCAACGGCTTCACCATCTGTGAACTGGCTCTGATACCACCTGTCATGCCCCCAATTCTTTTTTCCTTTAATTGGTCGGGTGCGGCACCGCCTAAGTAACCAACATTTTCCATTATTATGTTACTTTATGAACTACGACTTCAATCATTTATATCAAACATGAAATACTTTATAATGTGTGGAAACCATAATAAACGACATGATAAATGACAACAAGAACACCAACAATATGAAAGAGATTTTTTTTATTATATATGCGAAATAGTACAATGGTCGGGAGTGTCGCTCCGCCGGCGTTCATAAATGAGGTTGGGCACCCGCCCGTGCAAGGGCACCCTCCGGTGCAAGAGCGCACGATAGTCACACCACAAATCTCACTCAATATACAACCAAATAGCACAACTGTGCCAGAACGGGCGGGCGCACCTGTGCACACCTGCACAAACAACAAACGATGTGTCAACCGGTAGTCGGGCAGTTCACCCTCGCCCTCACCCTGAACGATTACCCGGCGGGCGGTTCACCTGCACCCTCACCCGATTCTCAACCGCGCCTTCACCGTTTCTCCGTGTGCCTTTGCCCGACAGGTGGGTGCATCTCCTATACGCCTTGCTGCGGCTACCAAGTGCGCACTTCTCCTTTGTGTGATGAATACTTGTGATGATTCGATGATTCTTCCAAATGAGCGCTCCACCAAACGCTTATACGCTCACCATGTGTGGCAACCTCCCCTCGGTCGACCCACCAACGCCATTGTTTATTCATGTGCCGACACCCTCAACCGATGTGTGACACCCCTATGTCAAGTCGGCTCGCCCATCGCTCATCCACGCCCAGCTCACATATAAACGATGGTTCCATGCCTTAGTCGATTTTTCTAAGTGAGGAGAGTGCGCGCCAGGCTACATAACCGCAGGGCGTTACACGGGGTATGCATGCGTTTGCATTCTCTAACAAGATGCCAAAAAGTTAGGCATCAGCTCTCGCTCAGCTGTGCACCAACGAGCGGTTTGATTCACTCTCTCCATGCATGGAAAGCATGGAAAGCTCAATCCTTATTTATTTCCTCGTCTCCACAATGGCTATGCTTTTTTCAATTTAATATTTCCCAGAACACATCATGGCCATTTTATGCACCTACCATCGCATAATCTCCGCCATGTTTTCCGTTTTAAAATGCTTTCTCTGTGGTCTCCACACTCCTGAGCTGGCAAATACCCATTTTCAAATTCCGAGAGGCATTGTTGGGCGATGTAGAATTGAATTCAGATTTGTTAAAGTCTGTTAACTATATTATAAATTTGGCATTATATATATGTAGCAAAATTTATTAATTTAAATGCAAATTAGAAATATTCTAATTACAAATATAGTAAAATTCGTTAACCATTTAACACTAAATTTTGTTAACCATATTTTTGATATTGATAACTTAACTATCCATTTGAGATTAACAATTTTGCATGTTAGTTATTAAAAATTAATGTAACAGAGTAAGTAAGGAACACGTTAAATTTTAAGGCTCTATATTAAATATATTAATCACTTGTGTGAATAATATACATATTCAATATTATATATATAAATAACAATGCTGAAAATTTTGTCCTTTTAATTCTAAAAGAGTAAAATCCACATCAATTAAATAATTTATCTCAAATTTGTTTTTTGTTATCATTATTTATTTTATTTTTATTCTTTTAATTTGAAATTTTATATTATTAAGATATACATATAAATTTTATTTAAAATTTTACATATTTTGACAAGGAATAGTCATTGTAGTAATTGTTTCTTGCCTATTATTTAGTTATTTCCAATTGGTTATAATATTTTTTTGAGCAAATTATTGTCATTTATTACAGTGAATGTATAGCTTATCAAAATATAAAGATTTTTATGTGTTAATAAATAGCTTTATCTAATATAGTTTTTCATGCTTCAACTAATACATTCTCAATGCTTTAAATGGAAAAATAATGCTCCTTATCTCAAAGCTTCATTAGCTTCATTAGCTTCATAACTTTGATTATAACTATAATATCACTAATTTAGCTTACAATCCTTTTGTGACCATAACAACAATCATGCAAAAGAAACTGGAGAAGTAAAGGTAAAGATACTCCCACAAGGCACCCCAAAGGGCCTTTGTAACACATAGAGAACCCATGTATTTAGACTGAAGGTAACTCCATTGATATCCAAGAATTTTGGAAATATGTAATTGAATAGCAATAGGAGCATTGAAGAAGAATATACGTAGTTTACCATGAATTATACTTGTGCCCAAAGCTACCATAAGGTATTCTAGTACCTATTTGGAGGCATGAGCTTCTCCTAATATTGGTGCAAACATAAGAAGAGTTTCATCTACAAATTGTTGATAAAATGCAATTTGATCATCCCCGTGAAGTTCCATACCCCTAGTTTTGTTTGAGGGTGCCATAGCCTTAATAGCTCAACTCATTCCTTTTTCCCATTAGTAAGAATAAGTAGGATAATGAGTCCCCTTGTCTAATTCCACAAGGTGGACTAAATGTTGACGAGGGTGGTCCACTTATGAGAATCAAGAAGAAGGCTTTGGAAATAAAAGAGATAATCTAATTTATCTATTTGTCAGAAAACCCAAAGGTGAAACAGATGTGATAGATGTATTGCTAGTTGGTTATACCAAAATAATTGGGCATGTCAAGCTTAATGACCATACCCAAATTTTGAAATCTTTATAGGTAAAATTAATTCATGGGCCAAAAGGATGTTATAAAGAGTTTTTCCACCTTCACCATAACTAGATTTCTCCTAGAAGATGAGATTTTACATTCTTTGACATGTCTTCCTTAGAAATACATGTGAATTAGGTGGTATTTTGTTTGTGAGTATTGGGGATGTTATGCAAAATAACTAAAATATTGATGGCTAAATGAAGGAGAGAAGAACATTCAATTATTCCATTTATCCATGTTTTAACATCAACATCATAACACAATTTCAGCCCTAAAACACAATTAGGGCTTTAAGTTATAGTGAGATGCTAACATTGAAAAGGAATTGAAAAATTACTACTAATATTTTTCTCACTAAAAAAAAAAGGTATTTAAGGGATTCCATTGAAAGAATTACATAGAACATCCCTAGTTTGATTACATCGAACTAGTAGCCATTTAAATGTTCAAAGAAAAACACCTATTCGAGATGGCTTTGCCTTAGACATCTTTCAATCATATTAGGCCATCATTAAGTCACATGTTTGGGAATTTGTTTGGGATTTTACATAACATCCCGAATACTAACAAACATAATGTTGCCTACTTCACACAAATTCCTAAGGAAGACATGAGAAATCTCATATTCTAGGAGAAATCTAGTTATGGTGAAGGTGGAAAAATCTTTTATAGCATCATTTTGGCCCATGAATTGATTCAATCTATAAAGATTTCAAAATTTGGGTATGGTCATTAAGATTGACATGCCCAATTATTTTGGTAGACTCAACTAGCAATACATCTATCACATCCTTTTCACCTTTGGGTTTTCTGACAAATAGAAAAATTAGATTATCTCTCTTATTTACAAGGACTTCTTCTTGATTCTCATAGATGGACCACCCTCCTCAACATTTAGTCCACCTTGTGGAATTAGACAAGGGGACCTATTATCCTACTTCTTCTTTCTAATGGAAAAAGGAATGAGTTGAGCTATTAAGGTTGTGGTACCCTCAAACAAAACTAGGGGTATGTAACTTCACGGGGATGATCAAATTGCATTTTATCAACAATTTGTAGATCAAACTCTTCTTATGTTTGCACCAATAGTAGGAGAAGCTCATGCCTCCAAATGGGTACTAGAATAAGTACTATCATGGACATATAAATGATATGATTGTAAATCACTTCGAAAACTATGGGGTTGGCAGCATTTTCCCAAGGAATGGGCCAAGACATGGAGAATGACATTTGCTTTATCATAAATGTTGTAATAGATTAATATATTATATCTATTGTGGAATACTCCAATATCACTACTTTGATGATGTGAATTGGAACGTTTTCATAAATTCTTTAAAGTAAGAAGAAGTGTTTCCATAACACAAAAAATAGAAGCCATAAAATTCATATTTAATAGTAAGAAAAACAGACGG
>APFE031401877.1:1700-45349 GCA_000404065.3 Pinus taeda | reverse complement strand
GACTCAGGTGCATCCTTTCACTTCACTCCCCATAGAGAGTGGTTCTGCGAGTATGAGAAATACGATGGTGGTGATGTCTCCTTAGGAGATGATAGGAAGGCTAGAATCATTGGTCGTGAAAAAGTAAAGTTAAAGTTGCAAGGTGGAAGGGTTAGAACACTTTCGGGTGTTCTGCATATTCCTGCATTGGCTAGAAATCTGATTTCTGTAAGCAAGTTGGATGATGCAAGTGTAAAAAACAGTGTTCGAGAAGGATACCTGCAAGATGATTCGTGGAGCACTGGTATTGATGCGGGGAGTTTGGACTGGAACTCTGTACAAGCTGCTAGGTAGCACTATTGTTGATGGGTGCAATAGTTCTATGGTTCCTGAAAATGGAGCAGAAAATCTATTGGTCTCTAGAGAGAAGACCATGCTGTGGCATCAAAGGCTTGGACATATTGGAGAGAAGGGCCTTCGAATACTTCATGGTAACGGTATGGTAGAAGGTATGAGTAATAGCTCTCTAGATTTTGATTTCTGTGAAAATTGTGTATATGGGAAGCAGAATCAGATGAGTTTCCCCTCTGGTGGTAAGAGGGTAAAACAGATATAAGAGCTTGTGCATAATGATATGTTTGGACCTGTGAAGGTTCCATCACTGGGTAATTATCTGTACTATGTAACATTTATAGATGAATTTTGAAGGAATAAATGGATATATTTCCTTAAGAAGAAATTTGAAGTCTTTGACAGGTTTAAAGAATTTAAGGATCTCTTGGAAAACCAGATAGCGAAGAAGATAAAGGTGTTGAGGACAGATAACGGTGGCAAATTTTGCAGTAATGAATTTGAATAATTTTGTAAGAAGTGCGGTATAGCACAACAGAAGACTACTCCATATACACCTCAACAGAATGGAGTTGCAGAAAGAATGAACAAGACGTTGATGGAAAGGGAAAGAAACCTGCTCAGTGGTGCCAGGTTAGGACAGGAATTTTGGGCAGAGGCAGTGGATACTACATGTTACTTGGTCAACAGGTCACCTTCATCAGCATTGGAGGATAAGACTCCACAAGAGGTATCGACTGGTAAGAAATCCTCTCTTTACATCTGAGGGTATTTGGATGTGATGCATATGTACATGTTCTAAAGGAGAAAAGAGCAAAGTTGGATAGTAAATCTGAAAGGTGCATCTTTATTGGGTATAAGGATGGTTTAAAGGGTTATAAGCTTTGGAACCCGGTAAAAAGGAAGGTTATGTACAACTGAGATGTGGTGTTCAACGAGGTTAAAGATGTTATTAAACACGAAGTCCAACCAAAGGAACCTGAGAAGATAGAGTTTGAGCTCAAGGAAGAATAAGACTCTACAACAGAGGAGGAATCAGAAGATGAAGAGTGACAAACTCCGAGTGTGAGAAGATTAGTTCAAGAAAGAAGGTATCGAGAAAGATATAGTCCATCTACTTTCTGTTCAAATTTTGTTTTATCTATTATTGATGATGATCCTAGAACTGTGAACGAAGAAGTAGATTCATAGAATGGCAAAATCTGGGAAGAGTCCATGGTTGATGAAATGGCATCTTTTCACAAAAATGAGGTTTGGGATCTGGTGCAGATGTTGACCGGAAGGAGACACATTAGCAGCAAATGGGTGTTCAAGAAGAAGACAAATGTAGAAGCAAAGGTGGAGAGATACAAATCTCAACTGGTAGCAAAAGGTTATTCCCAGATGTCGAGAATTGATTTTGGTGATTTTTTTCTCCTGTTGCCAAGGTAACTTCTATTAGATTACTCTTATATGTTGCCACTGCTTATGATTTTGAGGTAGAATAGATGGATGTGAAGACAACATTTATTCACGAGGATCTGGAAGAGGAAATCTACATGAAGCAACTTGAAGGCTTTATGGTGAAGGGTAAGAAAGAATTGGTATGCAAGTTAAAGAAGTCTCTGTATGGGTTAAAATAGCCACCAAGGATGTGGTATCAAAAATTTGATACATATATACGAGGAATTGGCTTCACTAGAAGAAAATCATATCCCTGTGTGTATTTTAAATTAATTGGTGACTATTTTATTTATCTGGTCTTGTATGTGGATGATATGTTGTTGGTTGGCAATGAAAAATAAATTATCCAGGATTTGATGACCCATTTGTCCTCCAAATTTGACATGAAAGATCTTGGTGTTGCAAACTATAATTTTTCATGGAAATTAAAAGATATCAGATAAAGAGGAAGCTCTGGTTAAACCAGAGGAAGTATGTCAAGACAATATTTCAGAGGTTTAATATGCAGGATAGTAAAACGATGAAGGTTCCTATTCCTGTAGGTGTAAAGTTATCTGTTGAAAAATGTCCCATGACACAAGAAGAGGAAGAGGACATGTCCCATGTTCCATATGCAAGTGCAGTCGGTAGCCTGATGTATGTGATGGTTTATACTAAACCAGACATTTCACATGCAGTGGGAGTATTGAGTAGGTTTATGTCAAAACCAGGGAAGGAGCACTGGACAATAGTGAAGTGGGTTTTTAAGTATTTGTGTGGCACTAGTGATTATGGTTTGAGCTACCGAGGAAGACCAAGATTGGACAGAGTGTTAGATATTCATGGATTTGTTGATGCAGACTAGGCTGGAGATATGGATCAGAGAAGATCTACAAATGGGTATTAACCTATTTGGATGTGCAGTCAATTGGATGAGTAAGAAACAATATGTAGTGGCACTATCAACTACAAAGGCAGAATACATGGCAGCCACTCATGCAAGCAAGGAAGCAGTTTGGTTGCAGAGATTGTGTTTAAGTATGGGGTTAGTGCAGGGAGCTATAAGGATAGATTGTGAGAAGCAAAGTGCAATTTTCTTAGCAAATAACCCTGCATATCATTCATAGACAAAGCACATTGATGTTCAGCATAACTTTGTGAGGGATATGATAGAAGACAAAAAGGTGTTGCTGATAAAGGTGGAAACTTTGAGGAATAATTCAGATGCATTGACAAAATTTGTGAGCTCTGAGGAGTTCTCTTGGTGTAGAGAAGCAATGGGCATTACAGGGCTGGATAAATGACTAAGCTCTATTATGGCCCCCTATGGAAAGAAAAAAACAAGTGGGAGAATGTTGGGCTATGTTATATTCTATCCATGACTCATCCATGTAGTTAATCGGGGGGTTAGAAGGTGGGCAGAGCCCCCCCTTTGTTGCGCCAATTGTGTAGCGGGGGGAAACATAGGGGGTTTGAGGGGTGCAGGTAAGCCCACTCTAACGACACTATGTTAGGTTGGGCAGACCTAGCTATGGTTTTGTGCATGATTTTTGCACATGGTTTTGGATGCGATGCTTTTCGGTCCATGGTTTTGGATGCGATGGTTTTCGGTCCAGGGTATTGGACGCTTCGGAATGTATAAATATGTATTGTAAAATTGAAAGGAACATAATGAAAAATCAAGTTGGTAATACTGGTTTTGGGATCTAAGGGAAAATCTTTGTGTATATGTGTTTTATGTGTTATGCTCTCACATTGTTTATTTTCTATTTTTTAGAATTTGTATGCAGGTAATTTTTGTACAGGGTTAAAACCTACACTTCCTATAAACTTCATCTACTTCTGTATCTTTCTCAAAAGTGGGCTTATTTATAAAAATATTTTTTATTTCATTCTTAATGGTCAAGTCAAAATCTAATGCTTCTAGTGCTTGCTTGCATGTAATGTGCTCTTTTATGCCGGAAAAACTTGATTTATCAGTTGCTTTGCTGTAGAGTTTCTTGCTGTAGTCTTCCAAACTAATAAGCATATCATTTGGAGCCACTAATCCTAGCAATCCTATATGATTATGTAAACTAAACTTAAAGTGAAATCTTTGAACAAAGGTCCTTAATACTTGACATTTTGTTTCAAGTTGTGTCATCAAGTTCTTTTGGAGAACCTTTCTTATCCCCAAAATGGTTTATGTTCTGTCTAAAATTTGTATCTGCTCCAACTCTGTCCTTCTCTTTGAATTAAGAACTCTCATCATATCTTTATCTTTAAGAAACTATTTCACTTCATCAATGGCTACTTGACATTTGTTGATGAGCTCACCGTGCTTGAAAATGATTTGAATGGATGGCCATATTTCAGTTATGGCTTGACTAATGTTTGACCAAATTCTTTCACTGGCTTGGGCAAAGGTCTATTCCATTAGTGACTAACTTTGCAATTCTTTGATCCTTCTGTTCGACCCGTGTGTTTTCAACATCTTCTCAACATGCAAACTGTCATTCTTTTATTTTATGTGTTTCCAAACACTGAAATTTCTTATGGAGCCTGTCATTCTCTTTATTTTGATGAATGAGTTTCTGTGAAAGTTTCTTCAAATCTTCTGTTGTCAATGTAGATTCCACTGTCATTGATGAAGATGTAATAGGAATAGTTGTGACAGGGGCTATAGATAATTGAGTAAATTTTCCTTTTCTTTCACCAACTTCTCAATTTGTTCGTCCACGGTTTTAATCTATACATTTTTCTCAATTATCAGTTTAAGCATTTATTCCTTATGCTTTTCACACTCTGCTATTTCCTTACTTTCAGGGTCCTCTGTAGACGGCATTTTCAACTATTTTCTCAATGATGTAATATCTGTGTTCTTTCTTCTGATTATATCTTTTGCTACGTTTACATCAGTAGGGTCATATCCTATTTTAATGACTATCTCCTCCTATGACTTAAACCTACTATCCTTTGCTAGAGATGATATTTTCTCAATTTTCAATTGAGACTGGACATTTCATAGAGCAGTTTTAAGCTTAGAAAATTTCATAGCAGTGTTGGTCATGGTTGAGAACAACATCTCACCAAAGTGCCTATGCTTGTCCATTTGGTCAATTAGATGAATATGATTGGCACCAAATGAGAATATAGTTTTATTATAATCAACACAACCCTTGGGAAAATGTACTTGAGCCTATAGAAGGGCCATTTGCATTCTTCCATTCTCACTGTCAAATGTTGTCAGTAACATATCCTGTGAAGTGGAAGTCTATTTCCAGAACTACGCGTAGACATTAGCTTTTAAAGCTTCATTATTTTTCTTGGTCTCAAGAAAGTTAGTGAAAACATTTGACTCCTCTGTTTCACTTGGACCAACAGAGTGAGTAATTTCTAGCAAATTTTGTAAAGTGGAAGAGGAAGGAGTAGTAATTATAGGATCCTTAGTGCCTATAGAAACCTGTGAATCATTCAAATTGATGACCAATAGGCTCCTTTTGAACTTGAGTTGCAGTAGTAGTAGTGGATTTTTATTCAATCCTTGGTTTCTTCTGGTAGTGGATGAACTCCTTTTCTGCCATTGATGATGATGATGATCCTTCACTAGGCCTTTTCTTTAGCTTAGTTTGAGAAAATAGAGTCTGATGAGTAGGAGGCAAGACTTTTTCCTCTACTTCTTGAAGAGTATTCTCTTCCCACTATTCTTGATCTCTAAATTTCTCAATTTCAGTGCTAGGTGTGTGATTATAAGGAGTAGTCTTAAGGTCCACCCTTAAATATGAAATAATAATAAATGGATCGTGGGACCAAGTGAAGTTGGGTTGAAACACCATCTGTTTGAGTATGGCATTTGCCTCTGAGCCAACTAATTTGGTGTTGCAAATGAATGACCCAACCTGTGATTTAAGCTTAAGCTATGATTTTCTCTTGCCTAAGATGAAATGTAGCTCATCCATATTCATCATTTGCTTGATATATTCCAATGAGAAAATTCTCATTGGAACATACTTTGGCAAATTGTATGGATCCAACTCACACCCATATACTCTGATATCTGCATAGTTCTAGTAGAGATACCAATCTCTTGTTCTGACTTGATCACTAAGGTGTAATATCCTCTTGATTTCAGGACTAGTTCTTGGTTCACTTTGACTGCTAAAAAGTTGTGCTATTGGCTGAATGAAACAGTCTATGAAATATGCAAATTTGAACTCACATGAGTTCTTTATGATCAGTGAGATCCAATGAATAAGTGATTTATCATCTAGGTTATCATCCTACTTGTGTAAAACAATGGGTAATTTGTCTCCATGCTGAAAAATAAACATCTGAAATAAGACAAAAGAATATTTGAATACTCCTACAGTTGTAATATTCATAAGCTGCTCATGCATAGCATCAAGAAAAAATTGATTGTATTTATACATGAAGTTAGGTTTGTTTTCCTTTGAAAAGATAGACAAATATCCTAATATAGCCTCATCTACCCATTGATCTGATGGGTAGCCTAATAAGCAAGAAATGAGGGAAATAATTTTCTTGGCTCTCTGGAGAAACATGGATGCTAAGTAAGGAGGATTTTTCTAGGGAAGCTCAACATATTCAAGGAGAAAATTCTCAAAGATCCAAGTTCTTGGAGGGGATTTTAGTTTATGATATACGTTAATCAGAGCTGTAGGGGGAAAAAGCTGAGGGAATCACTCTCAGGTATCAAAAGAATTTTGTTTATGTCTTCAGTAGTGATGGTTATCAGAATATCACCATTATAAGCCACTATTCTTCTTTGCAAGGGCTTATACTTAGATTGAAACAAAACACCCAAATCAGGGAAAGAATGAGCTTGGGGAAACATGTACAGAGGAAGGTTTGATTCCCAAAGGTTTATTTCATGCTCTAAATCAAGATATGTTTGTCTGAGCTAGTTTTGCAGTTCAAGCATGTCAAATTAACCCTCACTATCTATGAATTTGAATTATTGGTCGGCTAATGGGATATGGTCTAGGCCAAGAGTATCAGGAGTTTGCGAGTTTTCATGTACTGAAGAAGAACCAATGGAAGATTTTCCTTATTCCTATGAGCCATAATATTTGATAGAAATGGTAATGTGATAAAACAACAAAGATATATTGAGAGATGATTTAGGTTACAGAGTTGGCTCAATAGAAAATGTGCAGGAAAACTAAATAATTTAGAAGCAGTAGAACAGTAATAAAAGTAGCAGTTATGGGGACAATTAACATTTATAGGAATATTTAAGCTACCGTTACAACAGAAGCCGTTAATAATGGGCTAATCAACAAATTAATGACTTAACGAGAAAGGATTAGAGCAACGAATAACTATTTACGATGGAACGTTTAAAACATTTATTCGCCAACGGATAACGGGAACGATTATCGATAATGACTATGAAAATAGTGGTGGACACATGGCATGGAAATATTGGATGAAGGTGGCATGGAAGGATCAGATGTCAAGGTGGTACTAGAAGAGGCGGGAGACAGAATAATGATTTCTGAGGGGGGGATAGCGGTAAGTAGTTTAGAGCAAGGTGGTGTGCAAGGTTGGGAGTGCGACACATAGGTTGGGGGCCCACACAGGCGGAAACCACTTTTCATACACCCCCTCACCGTTAACTTGTTTTTGTAGTTAGGGGGTGCGAAGGGTTTCCCCATTATTGATCTAGGCAGGAAAAGCTTCAACCGTTTATTTGAGTTCATTGATTAACACCTTTCGACAAGTGCTTTTGTCATATACGAGCTTAATTAAAAACATTTATATATAATGCTTTTCAATAACTAATCACCACCTAAGTAGGATAATTAACAACAATAATAGTTAATACAATCACTAATCTACTAATCAACCATTCTAAACCTAATATATATGTTTTTAGGCCAATTTTTAAGCATATTAGGCCTTTTATTTGTCTTAATCTAACCTAATTTCTAATTTTCAACCAAGATTAAACTGCTTGGTTGAATTTATTCTCTAGATTAGAACACAAATTTAAATGATCTGATCAAGATTAAATAGTTTGATTCAGATAGGAAGAAAAGGTTGTGGCATAAAAAAAAATTGCACACAGACCTTTATTATTACAAATGGAATTTTCGATGAACTGGAATTTTGAACAAGCACACTTATTCAAATATTTTTGAGTTTATTTTGATGGGGTTTTATGTCATCTCTTTTTATTTTTCTTTTTTTTCATATTTCATTTTTTCTTTCTTTTTTTATACCCTCTTTTATAAAATAACAACTAACTTATCAAAAATAAAGTGTGTAACAACACACTCCATTGACCAAGTTTTATGCATTCAGTTACTCTTACTTTCCATCCCATTAATCCTTCATACTCCTCTATGTTGATATCTCAAAGCGTGGTATTTCCTACCTTTATTAAGGTGGTTGTTACGATATTACAAGATCCCAAAATTCTAAGCTTGGCATTTAGCCCATTTTGTCTGCCCATTATTGTTTTTCCACCATAGGACTGGGTGTTGTCACCGACCGCATAACACTTAGGTGTTAAGCCCATCAGGATCTATCGAGGGCCTATCTTCTTGTCTTCCTTTCTATGCCCTTATTTATTTTGGGCTCCATGACCAAATGCTAACACATCGAAGCTCCTTGTATTTAGAATTTTCTTAAAATCCATATACATAGGAGTTATGAAATCTCGTACCTCCTATATTCTCATGTGGTGTCTCCATAGTAAGTGCTTATCCATACTCTACACCCTTGGTCCTTTGGGTCTACATGACCAAGTTCCAATCAACATTGGAAGCCCCATACTATTAAAATTTTTCCAATATTGAAATTACGTAGGAGTTACAAAAGCTTGACCTCCAAAATGCTTCAAGGATGATGTCATGCACTTATCATCAACCCCCATGTGGCATCTCCTTAGTGGTGACACATCTCACCAGGATTTCCCCATTAGGACACTCAATATGTTGAATTTAACTCTCACATTTCCTCTGCATGACCATGTCATGCTCACATCACATGCCACCGTCAGCTCCTAAGGGCCAATCAACTGCTTCCACATGTCTTGTCTGAGGAGAGAGTAACAAGATTCCATTTGTCCTTGGTTTTTCAAACAATTTCTTTGTAATTTATGCTGTCCGCAACCCTCGGTGCTTTAGAGGAATTAATTTTTTTAAGAAGTTATGAAATTTTGAAATTCCAAATTTCTGAACCTCTGAGGTTTTGATGTGTCAACCTTCTAACATCCAGATATAAGAAATTAGGAGGTTCTGATATGCTGAACTTTGGACGTCCTGAGATAAGAAGCTACATGGTTTCCAGGTCCTAAAGTTCCAAGGTTTCAAATTTCAGGGTCCAAAATTTGGCTTTCTTATGATTGAATGAGACTCTAATATTCAACCCTTTCATTTTCCTTAGCCTTTGACCATCCAAAATTCAGGGTTCAGAAATTCAGCCTACTCCTAAGGACTTCAAGATCCTTACTTAGGCTATCAATAATTTTTGATCCCAAGATCCATTTATGGACTTCCACATACCGTTGAATAGTTATTTTTGGGCACTAACCAACTGTGCTAACTCCAAGAGTACCTAATTTGGTACCTTGAGGTAGAATGTTCTCCAAATTATGGGACTCCCAACTATCATGGCTATCATTTTATGGCTTCTCCAATAAGCTTTTTATTGTGATGATTGTCTAAAAGAGACTAGAGAAACTATAAGACTCCCCTTGAGCTTACCATATCAAGAAAATCAATGCTAGTATCTGTTGTCATCACAATTAGCCCAGTCTAAATCAATGTTGTCTTTCGTAACATAATTGTAACACATACATCTATGTTGATCTGGTTGACATCAATGCCAACAAATTTGCTAACTGTCAGGAATTGGCAACTGTCGAACTTGATCTATGGGCATGACTATTGACATCAATTCCAACACACTTACTACCAATAGCCAAAGAGAAAATTCTAACTTTTCAACACTCTCCCTCTATGGAATTGATGGAAACACCTCTTCACTTCTCCATATTGATGTGCAACCCTCATGCTACTCCACACACCTGGTTGCATGAGCCACTAATGGATTTGTTTCCTTTGCTTGGGCCATCACAACTTTTCCAATAATTCTCGCCCATATTAACATCAATGGAAAAGGGCTATAAGCTTCTTCTTCTCCCATATGCAATCACTAATTTTCAGTGACTGAGGGTCTAGTTGTTGATATTCATTATGCTCAATCGACTTCTCTTCAAGGGATAATATCTACTGCTGCTCTATAAACTGGATTTATGTGATATTATCCCCTTTAACATATATTGTCTCTTATTTGAATTCCTCTAGTTTTTGACACCTTATGCCCATCGAATGAATACTCTCTCTGCTAATGCATGTTTTGTACCAATTAAATAGAAATTGATACCGATCAAAATTTCTCATGGTATTTTTGTTGCTGCAATTACCACCAATTACTAATTGATTGAGCTAGCTCTTCACTCTTGCTATTACTATTGATATTTTTCTTACTCCTCTTGAGCATGTTAAACAATTCTCCCCTTAACATCATACTTCAATAGGGATTGCTCCTTAAATAATACGAATTACATGAAGAGATTGATACAAATTGGATGTTATACCAAGAAACATCTTATAGCTCTTTCTCAAAAATAAATGTCCACTTACACAAAAGGATACTCCATACGAATGCATACGATCAATTGACATAACAGTACCAAATGAAGACTAAGGAACATTGAAAGCTATATCCATTGCACTTTCTGAACACAATATTACTAGTAAAAATCATATTAACAGATTTTAAATGAAATAAGTGTATTTCACCCAAGATGCAAATCTTCCATTCCTTGTGAAAGCTTCTTTCTTATTCAGGTAGACTATTGTTGCCTGCTACTACTACTAAATCAGTTCCCACTGATCCAATTATATCTGATCTTCTCCATCTACTTCCTTGTCATTGCACGGGGACTGATCCCATGGACTTGAATTAAATATGGGCCTCTTAATTCCACACTTTTGTTGTAACTCATCTTATTTTCAAAACATAAAATTCTGTTGTGTACTCCCCTTGAGACATGGTTGGATGCACTCCTCCTCTCTCTTTCAATGCTAATGAATTTGAAATAAATAAATACACTAATGTAATTGGCAAGGAGATTATTCACACATTCAATCATTCAGATGCACCTCTTTGCTATTTCATTCTAACTTCCTGCATCTGACTTATTCAGCCTCCCTTGAGGCCATTATGTTCCTTTACTGATGAGAGACAATAGATCTACTCTCTCCAAGTAGATCATCCTCCTCCTTCTTGCAACATTTCAATGGTCAAATCCTCAATGAAGCATTATCATCTAGTTTCTTCTTTTCCCATGTTTTTTCTTTCTCTTGGCCACGCATGGCTAGAGAACACTCCACCTTTTGTTATTCTTTGTTCAACAAAATCCTCTTGTTTTCTTTTTACTTTTTTTGTAATAATATATTTACTAGGTTGTTGCTGATTTTTCCTTCCAAAAGCCTCTGCTCATTACAAATGACACTTAGACAATGTTTTCTCACAAGAATATGAGAATCATCCCTCTTAATTTTTCTCTAATTTCTCTTCTGAGACAAGTCAATAGTATGATGACTTACTCTTCCATTGTTCATCATGCTATATTTACGTAGACAACTAAAGACATATTTTCCTTCCTTTACTCTTCTATTTCTATTCATCCTTAATGGTCAACTTGCTTCATTTTGCTACATAATCTGGGATGCATGCTTCAACTTCTGATGTCTACAACCTACTTCCTTGTGCCAATAGTTGCCACAATTGTAGCATTCGATATGGCTTGAGAATGGGGACAAGGAATTACCATATCTTCTAGCAATCTTTTCAAAACCTCCACTACTTCCAACATACATTTTCCATGCCACTTTGTGCATTCTTAGGTTTCTACAACCCAACACATCTTATTTTCTTGCATGCCATATATAGTCGATGGATTTATGTCCAAAATTATTTTAATAAAAACAATATCCATAAAATATCTTTTGAGGACTGAAGATAGCTTTTCTTTGAGGGCTTTGTCCTTGAGGGGGAAAGACGTCTATTGCTTCTTCCTGTTCCATCCATGTAAATTCACATTAATGCCTTGCACTTTTTCTTGCTACCTCTTAGCTCTCTTTTGATGCTATCCTCATTGTTGTTTCTTATCATTTTCTCGATGCCTTTTCTTCTCTTGTTGTTGCCCCTTTCCTTTATACTATTGAAGTTCAATAAATTCTTTTCCTTTGTTGTTGTTGGAACACCCAACTTCCTTTACATGGGTGGTTGACCCTTCAATCTCTTCCTCCTTGGAGCTTGATTCTACTTTGAGACCCAATCTAGACTTGATGAGAGGGGCTATTTACTTGGAAATCATCTCATCCAAGACTTTCTTTCTCTCCCCAAGATTCTAATGTTAATACAATTCTTTATTTTTGTCTTCTATATCATGTCTCAATTAGATTACATCACTTTGTAGTCTATCACAATAAGATTCTCCATCATTTGGCTAACTAGTCAACATACAACTCATCCTACTAGCCTCTTGTTGTTGAGCATTAAGATTGACAATTGTTTTTCTCAACTTTTCATTCTCAAGCTTATAAATTTTCAATTTCTCCTCTTGCTTGATATTTTCTTTTGATAGGTCCTTGAGATCCAATAGTGGAGATATGAACTCCTTTCTAAAGTGAATCATTTCATTCATATCCTTCTCTTCACTATCGGAGTTGCTAACTAAGTGAAAATAGAGATCTAAATTCATCTTCGTGTCCATGGACTATGCCACTGGTCTGAGGGGTATCCCTCCTTCATCACTACTAGGGTTACTCTTATTTTATTATGGATGAGCATGCTTAGGATCCCTATTTTTCTATTGCTACTAAAGTAGGTCTATCTTCATTACTATTACTAGTTGCATGGCTATCTGTATCCTCACATGAAAATTTACACAATGAGTGAACTATTTGTTTACATTTATCTCAAAGTAACAAGCCACCTTCTGAGTAAAATGACCCTTCTTCTAAATCCTTAGCATCCTCTTGAGAGTGATGAAAATCAACATGTTCACTAAGAGGAAGATATTATATCTTCTCAACAACTTTTTCTCGGATTCTTTCTTCGACTTCATTTGTTTACCATTTCCAACACCAACATCTACATGTTTTGGTTCACTGCTTGAGCAACAAAGTTCTACGTAGATTTATCCTCCATATAGAAAATCCAATTTTTCCAACATTTCCTTTGTTGTCTCACAATGCCTTACTTCATTAGGATGAATCTTAGACAACCCTTTCATGATAATCTCCCTAGCTTCTTCATTGAACTCATTCCTCTCTCCATATATCACATACATCCAAATGTTTTCATTGAACACCATCAAAGAGGATTCCATTCTAATATTCAAGAATACATACTAGATCCATTTCAAAATTGAAATCCTTCTGCTATTAGACAAATTTTATTAGCCATTGTTTCCATTTTTTCTAACTTTTACTAGTCAAGTTATTCCTAAAGGAACCTTTCTCTGATAGCAATTGTTTGAAACAGTGTTAACACTAATGTGGGGGGGGGGGGGGGGGGGGTTGAATCAGTATTAGGGCTAATTTAAACTTTTATGCATATTTTCCCTTATTCAAACTTGGCATCCACTAAATGAGAGAACCCACTAATAAAACATAATTGTAGACATATGAATCAACATAAGCATACACATCATGAGTAGTGCAAATATGGCACAGAGGTTTAATGTGGAAACCCTTCCGGCAAAAAGCCACCAAAGCTTGTTATTGTTATTGATGTAAAAATGAGTGAAACTTCTCTATTACATCAATATATTTGTGAGTCACCACTCACAAGAAGCTCCAACTCCCTTTGATTGTTTGCTAGCATCCACTACCAAGAAGAACCAACTCCCTCCTTATGCAAACACCTGATTAGCCTACTAGAAGCACCATCTAAGGAACCAAATTCATGGATTTGTGGGAAGAACCAACTTGTAGCTCAGATTTATGCAAGAATATACTTGCAGGAGGCACCGAGCCCCAAGCCTTCTCAGACACCCATAAGAGATGGAAGCAAAAAATCCATGTATGCAGGCTCCAACCCACACTCAAAAGGAAACTTACTTATTAATGTGTATGGTTGCTACTATGCCTAATATCAACATTTTTCTACTCAGTAACCTTTCCTCTACTCATGCCATACTGTAATTTTACCTATGCTCACTCTCCAACAGCCCACTATTCTACTCAAAAATAGTCACTTATACACAACCCTGTCAATGCTCTTTCGATACTTCAGCACCATCCTCTTACTCTCAGCCCTCTATTATTTCACAGGCTCTATTAGCCTCACACCTCAACACTCAGTCCACTCAGCCCTCTTTCTTGTTCTACGGGCTCTCTCAGCCTCACACAACAACCCTGGCACACTCTAGGCCTTTTTCCTCTCTATAGGAAGTCTCTACCTTCCTCTACAACATAGGCTCACTCAACCTCTCCTCAGTAATGCACACGCATAGAGGGATATCCTTACAACTTACTGGCCACATTGTTGCTTTCCCCCCCTTTTCTCCAATGCAATCCTGAGTTTTGTTTCACTATCACATAGGGAACGATGCAATCTCTATCAGCTATCACTCTACCCAAGTGTCCTCTTGTATGGCTTCTCCATCATGATGTCGTGTCTCTTTCTTGAATTATATCCTTGTAGTCATATTAAAAGTGAAGAATGGGCTTATGAGAATTTTCTCCTACTCAACAAATCAACAATCAATTTGGAGAATGGGTCACTGTCTGATTCTCCATGCTAAGAATTAAATATCAATCAAACTTCATACTCCAACAAGGCTCTTGTCCTTTCTATGAGAAAATATATTGTCCGAAAGTCTTTTATCCTTATTTAGTTCCTCATATCACATGAGCAAGCTCAGGGATGAATGGTCTCATATCACTGACAAACTCCAATTAAATCATCTTGTGCAATCAATGTCCTTGCTACCTTGACTGAGCGATATTTACCTTTATCTCCTACCTACAACATTTTCCATTGACTCCATCGACCAACTCTTTTGCACCTAGTTACTCTTAGTTTCTAGCCCATTCATCTTTCATACTCTTTTTTGTTGCAATCTCAGATCTTGATATTTCTTACCTTTATTAAGATGGATGTTATGATATTGTGAGATCTCGAAATTCTGAGCTTGACCTTTATCCCTTTTTTATTAGCCCCTTATTATTTTTCCACCATAGTAATGGGTAGTATGACCAATCACATAACACTTAGGTTTTAATCCCTTCAAGATTTGCTGCAGGCATATCTCCTCATATTCTTGCTCGATGCCCTTGGCCCTTTGGGTCTGCTTGACCAAGTGCCAATCAACATCAAAATCCCCCAAGTATTAGAACTTTTCCAATCATGAAATTACATAGGAGCTAGGAAATCCTAACCTCTGAAATGCTTCCACAATAACATCACGCTCTTGTCATCAACCCCACATGGTGTATCATTAGTGGTGACATGTGTCACCATGATTTTCCCCATTAGGCTAATCAATATGCTAAATTTTATTGTCGCATGTCCTTAATACGACCATGTCATGCTAATGTCACCTACCACTATCATCTCCTTAGGGCCAATCAAATATTTCCATGTGTCCTGTTTGAGGAGGGAGAAAGGGTCCCTCAGTCCTTGGTTTTGCAAATGATTTCTTTTTAATTCCTGCTCCCTGTAACCCTTGGCAATTTAAAACTATTCAATTTTTTAGGGAGTTACGAAATTATGAAACTCTGAATTTATGAACCTCTAAGGTTCTGATATGCTGACCTTTCAATGTCCTGATATAAGAAGTTACGAGGTTACGATATGTCAAACTTCCGATGTCCCGGATAATAATTTATGGGGTTCCAAGGTCTCAAAGTTATGAGGTTCTGAAATTCATGGTCCAAAATTTGGCCCCCTTCTGATTGACTGGGCTGTAATATTCAACCCTTTCGTCATCTCGATCCTCTGAACCTCTAAAATTCGGGGTTCCAAATTTGATTTTTTCCTCTAGTGATGAAATTTTTCCTACTCGTAAGGATTTCAAGATCCTTACTTTGGCTTTCAATAATTTTTTACCCTGGGATCCCTTTATGGAATTTCACATACCGTTGGAAATTTCTTGCTAAACACTAACCAACTGTGATAGATCCAAGAGTATCAAAGATGATCTCTTGAGGTAGAATATCATCCAATATCTTGCACTCCCAACCATTATAGCCATCGTTTTATGGGTTCTCCAATAAGCCTGCTACTATTATGATTTTGTACAAGAGACTATAGTAACCATAAGAATCCCCTTGAGCTTGACACATCAAGCACATCAATTCTAGCACATATGGCCATCGCAACTAGCCTAGTGGACATCAATGTTATCTTGCCTAAAATCATGCTAGAACATACATCCATGGTTATATGATTTAATTCAATGCCAACACACCTAATAACTGTCAGGCAATGCCAATTGGTCAACTTGATCTCCTACCATGCATGTTGACATCAATGCCAACACACTTAGTACCACTAGCCAAAAATAGAATGCCAGCTATCCAACAAATAATACGTTCGTCACTTTCTATCTATAGTGATAGTAATTACTAGATTACTTATATATATTTCTCCTAACTATGATATTTACTAGCCTATTGAAGAACTACATTATTATTAGGTAGTTCTAGTTTTCATGTATTTTTACTATTTCTAACAATTATGTTGTAGGAGTTGGCACTTAATCTCCTACCTAAACCTATATCTACTCTCCTCCAATAAGAGATCGAGTACATACTTCTTCCACAACCATATTCTTTGCTTCCTAATTTAGAACAACAACAAAAATAACTTTGCTAAATTTAAGCTCTAGTTTATCCCATATGTCTTAATGTTTAAACTACAACTCTGATACCACATGTAATGTACCCTAAATTTCCATAACATTTAAAAAAAAATAATTTATAACAATTGTCCAATAGTAATAAAAACATTCCCCTCACCATTTAAAAGGTTTTATCAAAAAAATTCCTTGTTATGTTTTGCGTATAGATGATGTATAACATAACTAATTGCCAACCATTTTGTATAACAAAAGCATTCTCTAATTTAGCACTTTACACCTTTTATGTTATTGTTCATACATACTTAGTACCGTTTTTAACCTGGCCCCTTTACTTTATTTTCCCAAGACTACAGTTTAGGTGCGAATTTTCTCACCAAACCTAAGTAATCACAACAAGATCTCATAACCAGCTCACAGTCAAGACTTTAGGCTTGGAACAACCTTCGCATATGGATTATTTCAGGAATTTGAACATTATCCAATAATACACTTTATTCATAAACATTGTATACTTGTTTCAACATGTGAAGGAGATCACAACCCTATGAGCGGAATCCAACTTCATGATTATGACATGGCTTCCATGTGAACTGATAGTGAATGGTTGAGATCATTATTATAAATTCAATGGCTTGTAGCTTTAGGGTTTGGTCAACATAGGTAAACTAACTTGGCTTCTAAGTTCATTTTCTCATTTGGTGTTTTTCATTTTCGGACACTTTAATCTACCTGGAGAGGCTACTCGCTTATGATCATTATTATTTTCATTCAAACTATAGTGGATCTATAATCCATCTATTGGTTAAGACTCGAGAATGCATCCATCAAGAAACTTGGGTAATTACTAATTTCACTGGGCTCATTTTCCCATTTTATCTTGTGTTGAGTTTCATAGGGTTTTGACTCATTCATATTTCATTTATTCTCCATTTTATGGTTGTGGCGATACTAAAAACCAATAATACTTGACACAGACTCTTTGGAAGAAATTGATTATTTTGTGCACTTATAAAGTAGTATGAACACTTATTTAGGTAAAGGAACCTCAAAGGATCCATATGGTTCTCTACATTACCATTTTGATGGAGATAAGGAGAATGGGGTCTCTACTTCTGGTTATTTGAGGAATCTTGGATCAGAAACCATCATTTGGAGATCACACAAGTAATATGTTCATGTTTATTCTACCACCAAAACCAAATATGTTGCGACAAAAGAAAGCATTTGGATTCACAAAAAAATTGAAGACATGTAGGAGAAACAAAATACTTCAACTCCACTACTTATTGACAACTCTTCTGCAATTCAATTGGCCAAGAATCCAAAGTTTCATGATAGAAGTATATTAATAAAAAATAAACTTTATTCGACATTATGTAGAGGTAAAGGTTATTCATATGACACATTGTCCTACTTCAAAGCAGATTGTAGACATATTTACAAAGGTGCTAGGAAGTGAAAAGTTTGAAAAGTTTATAATGTTACTTGGCATGTCAAATTTCCCTTCAGATTAAGAGGGGAATGTTAACTAATCCTTTGAGATTATTTTTGTACATTATTAAAGAATTTAGTTTCTATGTTTCCATTAATAAATCGTTTAGATTTAGTTGTCTAGTAACAACATTCTAGTTGTATAAATAATTCATTTCATCATCATTAATGAAATTTTTCCATTTTGAAGTTTATTACATTCTCTGCATTCCTATTTATATCCTCATGCTTGTCATTATATATAGTTCTAACCCTTCTATTTCCTAGCAAGTCGAGGAGTTTCTTGGAGATGGTAGCAACTATGTGAGCATTGTCCTTCAACTCTGGTAAATTCAAAACCCCCTCACATTTTCCAGTATTCAATTGTATTTGATTTTACTTATTTATTACTAGCCAAGATAACTCTCTCGTTATGTTGTACCAAAATATTTTTTTCTTCCCTCTTGTCATGGTCCTCGAGCTTATACAGTGTTAGGGGCTTCTATGTCAAGTAGCATGTCCTATGTTATTTCACCATTTCAAGTTGTCCATCTATAATAATCCCTTTGATTTTATTTCTAAACTACTCCTATTCTTAAGTTTAATTATTTGACTTTGATGGTATTGCAGGTGGAGCGTGCCCTGACTTACCTTTGCCAGATCACACAGATTATTGTAAAGTTTTCCTCCTTATTTTATTCATAGTTACTCATTGTCGATTAAGAATTAGTCATTTAACCACCTGTCATATTCCTCACAACCTCACATGTATTCTTTGTGTAGATTCAAATACCAGTATAACAATTTTCCTTTTTGGCTTCTCGTTTCAGGCTCACCTCATCGAAACCTTCATCTATCTTACAAGATAGACACACCACAACTGATTCTATTTTGAGTGGGCAACCAAGTACTCATCCTTCATTTCTTTAAACTGAAATGTGATATGTCCAGTTCACAGGAATCTTGGGGATACCCACTTGTAACTTATTCAACAAAGATTTTATACAGAGTCTCTTCCTGGCAATTTTATTTTGTATATAATTTAAATCTAGAGTTTGATATTCTTAGTGTTGTGATTCTCGATGTTCATGGTATAAATAACAGGTTTAAAGGAGCTCTGCTACTTTTTGCATGATTTCGTTGATGGTTCAAATAATGAATCATTTTAATTACTTCAATAGAATTTATTTCTCACTCCATGTTGAATCTTTTATTAATGTATTTAATAAAGCACCCCTCCTCTTGAGGATCTTCACTAGTATATATTTGTTGAAAATTTTAACATTTCCTTGCATTTTATGTATCATTATTTTAATGTATTGAGGTATGATATTTTCATTCTAGGCACTTGGTTGCATTAGTTCCTAGTATCTCGATTAAGATAGCATGTATTTCTAGCATAACCTCATATTTTAAGGTCGTAAACTAACATTGATCAAATTATTTGAATTCTCCTCGTTACTTTAATATTTTAGTTTCCTTCTTCCTTAATATAGAGACAATAATGATTGGGCTATTTGTAACCTAAAATTTGGTTCTTTCAAAAATATAAAGTCAGTAAGTACATGGCACTCATGCCAAGGTCTGTATCAACAACCTTATACAATAATAATGATTTTAAACAATCGGCATATAACCCTTAATATCACTTAGTCAATGCGAAAATGGTTTTCCTCATTTGGTAGTAAACAGAATGATTGGTTCTTTCTACAAATAATTACTCTTATGGAAAGATATATAACTTTTGTCAAAGTATTACTAAATTGTGCTCGCTTTATACTTGTCCCATTAGTATGATAAAGCTACTGCCACCTCCATTAAGTTTAAAACACTCGTATTTAATCTAAAAAACGTATAATTTAAAACCTATAACTTTATTTAGACAACCAATATTGTTGCATCTTGTTTTACCACTAGTTCATGGCTCTTCATAGATCAATTATTATACATTCTATGATTCGTGTATAGCTTAAGTTTCCTAACTCCTAAAATCTTCCAAAAACTTATTAATGGTTGTATAATTTTCCATCATAGTTGTGTGGTATAATAGGCCTCCCTAATTTCGTCATTAAACATAAAGATCATCAATACTTTAGGAGTTTTTATCCTAAATATTAATGATAATTACATCTAACTTCTAGCTAAATTCAACTCACATAATAGTCAAAATAATGCTATAATTAAGAACATCTATAGTCAATAAATTAACGACATATTTTGTACTCGAAAAACATATATCATGCATTAGTAACATTTATTTTCCTTCCATAACATATATTTCTATTCTCCACTCATCTGGTGTCATCTCTGACAAACAACTCTTACTAGTTTAACTCGAGCATCTAACATGCACTTCTAATGTTCAAACTAGCTTTCAAACTTATAATAGATTTATTCCTACTCTTTAACGAAATAATAACATACATGACCATAATGAATTCCTTTTAGAATGAGATGGGAAAGGTATGTTCTTCACAACTAATGAGTTTCTTTTCCAGCAATGCCCCTTGAGTTCGGGCTCTTTGATTCCCTCCTAGTCCCTCCTCCACCAAATTTGTTCCAAGTTTTTTTTCTCTATCAAATTTGTTCCAAGTGTTTCCACTTAATGGTATTTATTAATTTTCTTCCAAGTTGTGCCCACACTTTAACCTATGTTTTTAATATTTTTTTTAGGAAAAATCTTTTTCTTTCTTACAACTTAGCATTTCTATCTAACTAAGTTTATCTTAAGATTTTTTCTTCATAGGCATGTTTTTCTCTCTCCACTCTTTTCATGTTTATCTTTTGCCCAAATTTTTGTTTCTCTCCAACTAATCTTATGCTTCCACATATCATAATATTTCTCTCCCATTACGTTGTTGTGGTAATATTTATCTCATGAATTTTGGGAGAACTTTGGGAAGGAGAATTTGGGAAGGTTTACCATTTGGACTTAATGAATTAACAAGTTTTGGAAAAAAAAATACAATATTTATTCATCATAAAAATATTTACATAAATTAGTCTACTTAAATCATGCTCCCATGCCCAAAACATCAAACAATATTTATAATTAGATACATAATAATCATGTTTATGAAAACAACTGCATTGGGACCATCACAAATAAGAGATCATCATAACACTAAGGTAGGGTCATCAATTTCTATACTTTTGGTAGTACATCCTAGTTAATAAAAGTTATTTTCTACCTAATTCCAAATTTTTACTCCTCTCATGCACCATCGAGGAAAACCCTCTCTAATCTAATTGGTCTCTACTAATGTAGGATGATTATAGCTGATAGACTAGATGTTAATGGTGTTTATCTCCTCATGTAATATATGGATCTCTTTAGTAACAAATATACTCATATCCTCTCATTTTCCTTATGTTTTATCACTTTCATTTTTCTAAATTTCAACTAAGGTGTTATGATATTATCTTCACCTTGTAATCTTTTGGTTTGATTATCTTTTATCACTTTCGATTTTCTAAATGTCAACTAAAGTCTTATGTTATTATCATCACCTTGGAATATTTTTTTTTATTGTTCCTCTAATTTATATTTTATCTCAATAAAAGTATTCCTTGTTTCTACAATGACATTATTCAACATAGTTTACCAAAACAATTCTTAAGGAATTTCATAAATTGAAGACCTCCCCCATAACTGGTCTGGACTTAATAGCCATGATGGTTGCCATAATTACTAATTCCATTTACTTAGGAATTAATCCCATGAACCTCACATGGTTTTGGAGTTATATTTTGCAGAAATTAAGGTATGGTACATTGTAAAGCATCATGCAAACCATATAGAAGCTATAGCTTTCTTTTATCAACTTATGCACTTTATTCAAGTGCTAGTTCTTTGTGGTATTTTTTGCATATTTTATCAACCCATTCCTACAAGTTTGTTTGGCCCTCATTAATTATTTTTTACATTAACATTTGTTGAACATTAAAGATATTCATTTGTGGGTTGTTAATGTATTTAATGATCTCTTCATGGATGGCAGCCAAGGATCTTTTGTTGGTTTTTTTTCAAGAAGTTTGCTCTTGATTTTGTTGATATTAGCCAATCTGTTCAACCATAATTTGTAAAGGAATTATTTATTATATTATCCCAATAATCACGAATCTCCTAAATATCTATGTCAATATTGTACACTCACATCCATCCATGTCAATGGAAACAAGGCTCTTTAGTTAGGAAATACTATGAACTCTACATAAGGATCTCACATAGAGGAAGTGGTTGATAAATTTTACTAGGGTATCCAATATCTGCACTCATCATTCGATGACCTATATTCATTATTCATAACAAATCCATTCTATAGCTCCTCACCAAGGTTTTGTTATTCAAATTCATGTTACCTTAGCCATAATGCTTAACTAGGGATGAATTGTTGGAGGCACCTTGATACTAGTGCGAGTTCATGTTTTGAAATGTATTGAAGATATATGTAAATGTTAAGCATGAAATATCAGGACTGCTTGCAAAGGGCAATTGTGTCAGGGAAAGTCTTAAAACTACACATAGGCGATGTATATGAGATTAGGGTACATTATACCATAGGTTTGAGGAATTTTTTAAAAACTTGTAATTATAGATGGTTGTAACTATTGTGGTAATCGACCACTTTGTTTTTAGTGTGGTCCAATGTGGAACAAAGTATCAAAGGATGTATTAATACTGACAAAGAGATCAAGTCTTTTCGTAGTTTCTTGAGTTTTGTGTCATGCATGCCATTTAAATCTAGTTTCAACATTATTTTTGGTTGATTCTTAAGGAAACTATTGTTTTATCTAAGTATAGTATTATTAGGAGTTAACGTAATGCTTGAGTAGATTTAGCTTCTATTTGTAATTTGTGTTGTTTTTATTGTATGTTTAGCATGCTAGTGAAATTTTTAAATAGATTTTTATGTGAATGTTCATATATGAATGTAATGATAGATGTTATATTGCTTCAAAGTAGGAATGAGAATCTAATATGACTGCTTCTACAACTATTGTAAGCATCACAGGTGAGACCTTCTCCTGTTTATAGGGATTAAAAATGTTGATTCTTGTGAGGAATTTGTTGACTAAGGTGTTTGAACCCCAAGTGTTTGAATCCACAGTCCAAATCCAAATTTCAATTTTTATATTAAAATAATATTAAATATTTTATCTCACAAAACGAAATTAAAAAGGATTTGTGAAAGTACTACTAACTTGAATAGGATAGATGCATTACATTATTATAAAAATTTCCTAAAGTTAGGTTAACATATAAATATTAAAGAATATTAAATATTATTAGAATTATATTTTTAAATGGTAAATTTATCATATTTTATTTATTAATAAAAACTGGGTATTCTTATTAGAAAATACGAGTTGACATATCATCATTTTTTATTTTAAATCTTAGTAGCACTACATTTTCATCATGCCCAATATATGACCACGATCGGGGCAATGAATTGAATTGGTGACTTCAAATCAAGGAGTGCCTTAATGTAGCACCCACACACCATCTATCCAATACCTTGTGGACAAGTTGACACATCATCATTATTAAGAAAACAAAATAAATTTATTTTATGAAAAATACACATAAGAAATATTAGATATTATTAAGGAATATAATTTATTTTATAATATGTAAAATAAATTAAAAGGGATTGATAAACGTCAAAGGATAAAAGGAAATTAAGATTTTATAATGAGGTGTTAAACTAAGAGTAATAATATCTCTCTATTTTCATCTAAATAATACAATGGACATTGCAAAGATAAGAATAACCTCCCATTAGTTAGATAGTGAAACTAGGCACTGAATAACTCCCAAAGCCACATGGTTATGTCAATTTTGTGACACTAACATGCTTCTATATGAGGAGGCTAGTTATACTGTCTCACGTATACCAAATTAGATCAAAATTTTAAAATATGTCACAACATTAATCCTCCCAACCTTTCAACTAATAAAAACTATGGTGATCTTGTAAATATTCTCTCAAATTATTTTCTCAATTATATGTTGTGATCATCATTGTCATCAATGGTGATGAAACCATCATTTTTATCATTATTGTGGTAATAATCCTCCTCGTTCTTGTCGTTTCCATCATCATCATAATCACCATCATCATATCATAATCATCATCATTGTCGTCATCACTATTATGTCATTATGATTTTCATCACTATTCTCATCATCGTCATCATCATTATCATTATCATTATCATAATAATCGTTAGGTTTATCATTATACCCAGTGTCAGAGGAATAAAAAACATCATCATCATCCCCATCAACATCATAATAAAATAATACTAATAGAAATATCTTATCGTCCTCATCATTGTCCTCATCATTAATTCTACCATTTCCATCACAATCATTGTCATTGTCAACATATTTATCATCATCATCATCTATCATCATTGTTTTCATTGTCATGATAAAAATTACGATGATTGTCCTCCTCCTACTCCTCATTTTCCACATAACCATTGTCACCATCATCATGGACACTACAACAAAAATGGTCATTGGTGATGGCCATGCCTGTGAGAGACATTTAAGGTCCATCACCGATGTCACATATGGTGACAGTCCTTAAAAAAACGTTCTTGTAAGTGTATATAGTGATGGTCCTTTAAGGTTTGTCACCAAAGCTATTTTCAATGAAAATTTTGGTGATGGTTGTTAAAGGCCCATCACTAATTCTCTCTTTGGTGACACTTCTAGCAATGACCATGTATTGACCCTCACCAATGCTCTTTTTGATTACTTTTCGTGACGGTCCAAAAATGTTCGTCATCACTGATCATTCCAATGAGTTTTTGATGACGTTATATGTTTTTTACTATATTTTTTGTCAAAATATAATGACTTAAGACCATTGTTATGGAGTATTATTCATTATGTGTCCAAGGTCATAGCAGTTAGAGTGAGTCAATTTGTTAAGAAGTAACTAGTGTGTATAATTTCCCTCAAGTAATGAGAATATTCTTTTCCTATGATTCAACACATGATTAATTTCTATTGGGTTTATTATCTACCAAATTCAGTTTAGATAAATTTCCACTACTATGTGTAGGAAATATATTATTTAATTCATAATCAATCTCTGTCAATTCTATTAATGAGGGAGACTTAACATCCCTCAAAATTCTTGGCACATCTTAACATGTTTTGTCACACACTAACAATTCTTGGCACCTCACATGTCTTGGAACATATTTGTACCTAGAACACCCTGCCATGAATAGGATGCCCAAGCACACATTGGCATGCCCTAACACAACATAACACTCTCCTAATATGTGTTGGCATGCCCTGTAGTCCCTAGAATGCCCTGGAACACCTTGGAATGCATTCACATCCATTAGAACTTGGCACACATTGGCACTTTGCATGTATTGGAACCCATTATTAGAGTGCCTAGCATGCCCTTTTTTAAGAAGATAAAATCCCTACTTATTAACCATATTATGTGTTCATTTCCTTGAATTTTAACTTTGTTCTTCCTTTTGTTTCTTTGACCCTCCTTGGCACACATTGGCATACCCTAGCACCCTGCACATCATAGTATGTCGTAGCACCTAACATGTCTTGGCATGCCTTGGCACTATTTGACACATGTTAGCAAACCCTAGAACTCCCTAACATAATCTGGTACTTCTTGACATGTCCTAATATTCCCTAGCATGCCTCACTAGTGCTTATCATACCTTGTCAATCCCTTCTTGGCATGAAAGCTAGCGCTCATTGACGTCACCTGGCACACACTCATATTCATTCACTTCCATGCATTTTGACCTATGCTCCCTTGTGTTGTCCTAGTACTCCCTAACACTACTAACATGCGTTGGCACTCTTTAGCACACCTTAGCAGTATTCGACATGCCCTTCCACTTCATAGCATGCATAACACTCCCTAACACACATTAGCACTTGGCATGTGCTGGCACTTGGAAACTCTTATAATGACTGACATGTGTTGAGATGAATTAGTTTGTTTTGGCATGGCTTAATATTAAATTTATTTGAGATAAATTATTGGAAAGTAGACAAGAAGCAACAAAGGAATATTTGGCACTTAGAATGCACTAAGAACTGGCACTTGGCACGTATTCACAACTAGGATGAAGGAAAGAAAATAAAGAGAGAAGGAGCTCATTCGATCAAGGAGGCTAGGAGATATGTAGTCCTAAAGTAGGCAGAGTTAGAGGGCTGAGTAAGGGATGTTAAAGGGAGGCGATGATAATCCACCTAGAGCAATATCATCATGTGAGGGTTCAAAATAATGTCGCATACCCTAATGGGTTGGAGCTAGGAAGTAAGATGGCGTATTGTTGGTTCTCTTCTGGTAGATTGAGCTCAAGAAATGTTTCTCATTCTAATTTGGGCATGTGATTTGAGTGGTGTCGCTATCTGAAGTCCGCATCAAATTATGAAATGGAAGATAAGGTTGAGACCCTGTCTTCTGGTGGTTAGTAGGATGTAAGGTCCATGATAAATACCAACGCAAATGGAGAAGGGATTGCATTGGAATTTAGGGCCAGAACAGTAGTAGCCACATGCATAATATTTACTGAGGTAACCCTAGTTTGAGGGTCGTAGAGATCTGAAGTTCATGTCAAGATTTAGTGAAAGAAATGGCTAGAATATATGGATCCATATGAGCTAGGTCGAGTCCCTTATGGAGGTAAGAGTTATTGTTTTTTATATGGGTTGATAGGGTTTATTATAAAGTAATTAATATAGATGTATAATACCCTAGTTAGGGTCGTTTCCCGGCATGTTTAGTCCATAAGATATTCCCTTAAGACTATGACAAATATATGTAGAAGAAGAGGGGTTGTGACCCTTAGAGCGAGTTTATCTTTGCAGTATAGATTGCAAATATGGTAGATGGTTTGCAGAAGTATGTGTGGAGATAAAATATCCAAAGGAGGGTGGAACCTAACTAGAATATTGATCAAAATAATTGTGCCATATGAAGGATGGATTGACATTAAGAAAAATGATTGGTGGACTATCCATAGGGTTTTTGATAGAAATTTGAAGTGCCTTATAAACAATTAGTCAATGGACTGTTAGTGGCTAATTTTTTACCTTAGTTCAGTCATCTATAGATTTTTAGAAGGATGATAAAAGTAGTATTTCATATATGTTCATAGATTGGACAACATAGAAATTTTCACACAATAACAATGATTTTGAGAGCACTCAAATAATTGTTAGGTGGAAGATTTGAAGAGCCCTAGATGAGGGAAGTATTATGGGCCCTATATCAGTAAAATAATTGATTGTGTTTTGGAAAATTGATCTCATCCCAAGTACATTTGGATGTTTGTTAGGTGACTGTCAAAGAAGGTCTCTGAGTTCTATACTTGTGAAGGACAACAAGAGTGGTAGAAGGGAAGGCCATGTATTGGGCCTAAGGATGTTCAGACTTTCAAAGAATAAAGTGCTAGCCAACTAGCCCTAATTCACTGTATTGGAGAGAATTTATTCAGTGGAAAGAAGGGTATCTATCATATACCTATATTTTTCATATTGGAGAAGTAGTATGGAAAAAGTGGGAAAGCCAAAGAGATGTTCACAAATGGAGTTTTGAAGAGTTGATTGAAGACCTTAAGTGTTCCAAACCTGGAAGGACAAAGTAGGTAGCTAGAGGGTAGAGTTTGTTGAGTCGAGTTCAATAACCCGAAGGATTTGAGCTCATTCATAGAGGAAGATTGAGGAGTTACATAATGGGCAGCAAGAGGATATACCAAATGTGTTCAAGAGATGTGGACTAAAAGGGTTGCGTGTGGCCACCATCATCAAGTAGGTCAAGTGTTGTCCTATTAAGGATACATTGGTTGTAAAAGGACTATCACCAAACCCTAGTTGTAGTCCTTGTACCATTGTGATTGTAAAGGGCCACAATCATTAGTACGAGAGCTCTACCTTGTTTTTTTATAGTTTTTAATCTAATGAAGAAGGGTTTAAAATTTTTTTAAAATGTCATGTGCGCTAGTCGATTCCCTCACATGTGTATATTTTGGTGTGCATTAATGTAGATGTGTTGTGGCACTTGAGTGTGTTTGCATCAAAGACTCTAGATCAAACACAAATTCTCATGTGTTGTGGAAATTCAACATATGCCTTACTCACCTAAGAACTACCTATAACTCATCTCAGGCTACTTATGTCCAATCTGAACTCATCCAACTTAACAAGTTACTAAGATAAGGCTCACATCCAACCATCATAGTAAAACAACTAAGAAACATAGTTTGCATCTTCACATCCCATATCACCTGGAATGTCCTAGAATGCCTTGGCACTATGTGGCACATGTTACCATCCCCCACATTCCTTGACATGTTTTAGTACTCTGTAACACACAATACCAATCCTTGACTTTACTTGGCACTCTAGCATGCCTTGGAATTGCCTAGTATATAACCTTGTCACTCCCTCTTTAGCACACCTTAAACTCACTGACACTTCCTATCACACACTTATTCATTCGCTTCCATGCATTTTTAACTAGTTCTCCCTTATGTTTCCATGGCACTCCCTAGAATGCATTGACACACCATGGAACTTGGTACATCTTGTCATATCGCCCTAACACTCTAGCATTCCTTGGAACTACCAAGAATACCTTGTCACTCCCGGGTTAGCAGATGGGGAAACCACTGACACTCCCTATCACACTCTCTTATTCATTAATTTTCATGAATTTGAAGAAAGTGCTCCCTTGTGTTTCCCTCACACTCCAATACACTCCCTAATATGCGTGGGCACACCCTGTCACCTGGAACATCTTGTCACTTTTCCCTAGGCTCTCTCATATCTTAACACTTCTTAGCATACCATATCCTAACACTTCTTAGCATACCTTGTCACTCCCTCCTTAGCACACCCAAAACTCACTGACACTTTTTGTCACAAACTCTTATTCATTCACTTCCATACATTATATTGATCTAGTTCTCCCTTGTGTTTCCCTTGCACTCCCTAACACTTCTTAGCACACATTGGCATACCCTAGCACCTGACACATCTTGGATGTATGCTACCCTAGAACCCTAGCATGCCTTAGCACTGCCTAACGTAACATGTCGCTACTTCCTTGGCACACCTGGAACTCGCTAACACTCCCTGTCACACACTCTTATTCATTCATTTCTATACATTTTGACCTAGTGGTCCCTTGAGTTTCCCTAGAATTCACTAACACTCCTTAACATGCATTTTCACACCTTGGCACTTCGTACATCTTGGCATGCTTCCCTAGAAATTTAGAATACCTTGGCACTACCTAACATACCTTATCTCTCCCTCATTAGCACAATTGGAACTCAGTAACATTCCTTATCACACACTCTTATTAATTAGTTTCCATGAAATTGAAACTAGTGCTCTCTTGTGTTTCCCTTATGCTCCCTAACACTCCCTAGCATGCGTTGGCACCACATCCTAGCACCTGGAACATATTGGCATGCCTTAGCACTTGGTATGTCTTGGTATTCCTTGGCACACCTTGACACTCCCAATTTTTCATGCCCTTATAGATAGCCTTATGTTTTTTGTGATTTAGGAACCCATCCAAGTCATTCAAAAAATAGTATTGTCCCTAGCCCAAAGTCTCCCTTTATCTGAAACTAATTTTATCTAGCCCCTTATCACAATTGTCAGCTTGCATCCTGTAAGTCCTAGTTTAAAATTCTCATAACATGTATTATCCTTGGGACACCTACAATTCACTGACACACCTTGACACACACTCTGATTCGTTCATTTCCATGCATTTGACCTAGTTCTCCCTTGGGATACCCTAAAATTCCCCAACACTCATTGACATGGATTGACACTTTCTAGCATTTACTAGCATGCCTTTTCATTCCTTCGAATTCACTAACACTCCTTAGCTATCATACCCTCACAACTACCCTTACCGCTTTTACAACTTTGGAATCCAACTAAGTCCTACCTTGACTACAACAAATTGACCAAGTTACAATTACTATAGTTAGACTATTCCTTGTTCACCTAGGAACCTCCTATAACTCATATTATACTACTCATATTAATATCAAATCATACAACTCACCAAGTTACAAAAATACGGCTCACATCTAATCGTGGTCGTAAAAAAACTAAGGAAAATAGTTTACATCTTGATATTCCATAATACTTGACACATATAACAATCCCTTGGCACTATGTGGAACATGTTAGCATCACTTCCCTTCCCTGGCATGATTTGGCACTCCCTAGAATAACTTAGCACTCCTTGACACCTAGCACACGTAGAAATCACTCACACTCCCCATCACGCTCTTATTCATTCATTTCCATGCATTTGAAACTAGTTCTTCCTTGTGTTTCCTTGAAACTTTCCCTAACACACCCTAGAATATGTTGGTGCCACACCGTGGAAGTTGGTACATCTTGGAATGACTTAGCATTTGGCATGTCTTGGGATGCCTAACACGCCTTGGGATTGTCTAGGATGTGTTAGTACTTACTGGCATTCCCTGGAACACCTTGGCATTTCCTAGCTGTCATGCCCTCATAGATAGCCTTTTTCTGCCACTTGGGAACCTAACCAAGTCATTGGAAAAATAATGTTCTTCCCAATAAAATGTTTGTCATTCTCTGAAACTACTTTGTCCCTGCCTTATCAAAACCATAGATTTGCCTCCTACAAGTGTTATTTTGAACATATCCTAAAACACTTCATCCTTGGGACACCTGGAATTCATTGACAGTCCTTGGCACACTCTTATTCACTCATTTCCAAGAATTTTGACCTAGTTCTCCCTTATGTTACCCTAGCACTCCCCAACACACGTTGAAATTTTTTGGTATGTGTTAGCACACCATTTCATTCCTTGGCATGCCCTGACACTTCTTAACTACCATTTCCTCACAACTACCCTCCATATTTCACTAAATCAAGGGCCCATGATGAGAGAATTTCTCCCCTGATGAAATTTTCACAAGTAGGTCTTTCAAATCACAATAAAACAAGGTCAAATTCATAAGATAAAAAATATAAAAATATGAATCTTTTTTAAAGACATGACCTTCATTTTCCCATGGTGGGTAACAATCATGGATGATATTGGAGTTTCAATGGTATGTGGTGGGTGAGGGAAATGGTAGTATACTCCTTCTACCACTTGATGCATGCATTCAAAACCTTGCTATGCATACAAGGAATATCTCTTACGAATTAAGGTAGTAGCTCTATGGTTTGATATGGTGGATCACTCATCTATGAGTCATCTTATCACAACTAAGGTGCTTGTTTGGATTGGTTTTATGGGAAAGACAAAAGCTCCAACACAAAGGCATATAAATTTCTATAGAAAATCGGGAAAAAAATCCCCTCATTTTTTGGTTGATTGAGGTCATTTGCATATTTCTTGGTTAATTATCTAATATACAAAGAATTTTTGTTATCTAGAATTTCATTATGTTCCTTTGTACTTTAATTTTTTGGGTTTACGACACACATGGAAATAGTAATCAAAGATATGTTGACCTTCAATAGGATCATCTTTAGAGTGAACTAGCTACACATGTTCTCCTATACTAGCTATGGTTTCCTTAGACCCTTCCTCCCTTCATATATATGATGGTATGATTTTAGTTTGTGTGCCCAAGGCTAACATTCATTGCATTAATACATATAATTTACAACTTTGTGTTATTTTTTTGGCACGAAATTTTATTATATTTTTCCAATTTTTTTGTATATTCAATATTCTTTCTTGGATATATGGAATTTTGGTATAGTGATTGAAATAAAGCTCATCAAGTTACGGTTTGATAGTTTATCTGAAAATTGGGGAAGAAGATCGCTCTCTAATACTTGGAAAGTTCTAAATTGGTCTTTAAGACAATGACTTAATTCATTTGTGGAAGTTAACCATAAAGGACTCAACACATATAATCATGCAACATCAAAAAGAATGGAATTGCAGTTGATGATGGAGTTCACCCCTCCTGGGCTACATCTCTAGGCCTTACTCAAAAGGCTAGGCTGCACATATTCCAGTAGAAAAGAAGAGGTACATTAAATGGTTGTTTAGAATTGCGGCTATTTCCCTAGTATGGAAATTATCTCCTATAGAGAACTCTCGCAATATAATTTGATAATCTACACTTGACATGTCATCAATAACAAAACATGAAGTCCCTAGCCATGAATCTAAACCTCAACTAAAATTGAGAATTCAACCATTAACAATACACTAATCAATTACCTGTCTCAACTTGACTAGGAGAGACACAGTTCATGTACTTTCTTCTAAAGAGTTCACTAGTGGAATTGATGAACAGGTTCAACCGATGAATCGAGAGCATGCCAAAAACATCGTTTCATCTCTTCAGTTTCCCAATTCATATTTTGTATGCCTTTAGAAAGCCAAAAACTAACTTGAATCAAGAACTAGCTCACGCCATCAACTTCGGGATATGATCCTCACAACTCCCTTCTCGTTCTGATGGTGCAGTTTCTTAAATCTGTCTAGCTCACAAATCTAGTCTTCACTAACAATCTGGGCTTCAATTGCCACGGACTTTGAATGACTTCGCCTCTGATTTCAAATGTCTTCGAAAGGCTTGGAACTTTCTTGGAATGGCTTGGAATGGCTTCAAATGTCTTGTCTTTCCTTTAAGTTTCTTGTTTTTGAATTGGTTCATTTAACCACCTCTTATAACATTTTACAACTATATGTTTAGATGTTTTGTTATAACAATATAGGTTTGGGCACATATGTTTTTCATGCAGTCTAACTATATAACATATATGCTTTACAAACATTGAACTAAAAACATTGATCACCAAAGTATTTAATACATAGAGTTGGAAAAATATATATTTGCATACATTATAACCAAACATAACCACATTGACCCATCGACTGAACTCAACAAGACCCATCCTGGATCATACCTCCCAACAAAAAGGACTTTTGGACCTGCAAAGTTTATTACAAACATGAATATATTAAATTCTAGCATCAATATAAAAATCATTTAGAACCTATCTACAAACTCAACTAGACCTATGGATGCAATGACAATTCTTAGACACATAATTACACATACGGCATAAAATATGCCACGTTCTGGGTAGGAGATTTCTCTGGAGACGTACATTTCTACTCCCCATATTTCTTTTATTCCCCTTTTCCAGTTGGTTTTGGTGTCGATTCTCATGGTAGCATCCGAAATGTGTTGTTCGAATGTCCTCTCAACTTGCATTATAGACAAAACTCTTTCTCCATACTTTGTACTGGTCTTATTTTTACTAAATTTTCCCAATCTTTGTTTTGATGACGTTGAGCCTTTCTCTGTCTTAAATAACAAAGTCTTCCTCGGACGTTTCTTCAATTTTAGTGTTGTGTCATCCTTCCATGGCGTACTCGTTGTAGCACATACCCTTTTGCTAAAAATCTTCTACTTCTAGCATTCCTCTACACAATGCGTGTTACTCCCACAAAAGGTACATGCATATATCCTTTTAAGAACTTTCATCATTAAATTTTGGTTTAATACCTCACCTTCTAAATAACTGATGTAATGATTCGTCTGTTTACCTTTCCAATCATGAATCTTCTTTGGCATGAGCTTAGGATGTAAGGACCAACAACGTTCTTCGATGTCACCTCTCTTTCTGCACTGAGATCGGTTGGAGTCTGCCTTGGCCATCGTTTCTGAGGCCTTGTCCTTACTGATAGCCCATCTTGTTCATTAGCCTCCTACCCATTCCTTTGGTATGCTTCTCAAACATTCCAATCTCTTGTTCGTTGGAAGCCTCATCTTTCTGTGTCTCAAGGTCATCTCTTGTAAATGCAAGTACATAAGGAAATTCCTCAAAAGGTGAGGAAAAAGTACCAATGGATTCTTCCACTGATTGTGCTTTTGGGGTGGTAGATAGAGATGAACCTTCTTCATCTTCCAAATAAAGTGGCAAGACTTCATTCTTTCCTACAGCGGATGGAATTTGAATTGAAGGATTGTTCCTCTTTTGATTCTTCTGAAAGGCTTCGATCTTTTCCTGCAGTCTTTGCTTGTCCTCCTACAACACCTGTACCATGCTTCGTAATGTAGCATTCTCATGTTCATATTGCTAGATGAACTCTTCTAGTTCTTGCAATCGAATTTTCGTTGTACTTTTACCCATTCTCGCACTTTGGTGAGAATCTCCTCTAATACCAAAAATACGATCTGAAAATTGCAGAAGAAGATCGCTCTCTAATACTTGGAAATTTTTAAATGGGTCTTTAAGACAATGATTTAATTCATCTATGAAAGTTAACCGTAAAGGACACATCACATATAATCATGCAACATCAAGAAGAATGACACTGAGGTTGATGATGAATTTCACCACTCTTAGGCTACGTCTCTAGGCCCTACTCAAAAGGCTACGCTGCTCATATTCTAGTAGAAAAGAATAGATACATTAAATTATTGTTTACAATTGCGACTATTTCCCCATTATTGAAATGTTGTCCTATAGAGAAATCTCACAATATAATTTGATAATCTGCACTCGATGTGTCATCAACAACAAAACATAGAGTCCTTAGCAATGACTCTAAACCTCAACTAAAACTGAGCATTCAGGAATCAACAATACATTAATCAATTACCTACCTCAACTTGACTAAGAGAGACATAATTAATGTACTTTCCTCTGAAGACTTTTCTCTTACAATTGACGAATAGGTTCCGCCGATGAGTCTGGAGCATGCCAAAACACCCATTTCGGCTCTTCATGTGCCCAATTTGGCTTTCATATGCCTTCCAAAATCCAAAAACTAACTTGACTCAAGAACTAGCTCACACCATCAACTTCAGGTTGTTCTCCTCACAACTCCCTTCTCGTTCTGATGGTGCAATTGCTTAACTTCTTCTAGCACACAAAGCTAGTCTTGAATACAACTGTGTGCTTCACTTTCCACTGAATTCGAATGGCTTTGCCTCTGACTTCGAATGCCTTCGAAACACTAGGACTGGCCTTTGAATGGTTTTGACTTGCTTCAAATGGCTTGTCATGACATTGAGTTGTTTGTGTTTGAATTGGTGCATCTGACCACCTTTTATAACATTTTACAACTCTAAGTTTAGAGTTTTTGTTATAACAATATAATAGATGTTATAACAATATAGTTTTGGGCACATATGTTTTCCGTACGGTCTAACGATATATCATATATGGTTTAGAAAGATTGGACCAAAAAAATTGATAACCAAAGTATTTAATACATAGAGTTGGCAGAATATGTATTTATATACATTATAACCAAACGTAGCCATGTTGAGAGCTAATTCATAACTTCTTTGCGCCATTAGGTGCCACCTCCCATGCCACATCAACACTTCTCGTGGTTATGATGAACAACTCCAAGAATATGCATTGACACTTCCCAACTGAGTTGTTATTGTCTCGTGGCATATGACGTGTGAACCATACATATTGTTGACATTTGGTGAGTATGATCAGACCCTTCTCTTGGCGGTTCGATGGCATCTAACTCATGACATCCACGGTCTCATGGTTATGTTGCACCATGTGACCCCGTCATTTTTTGTTTGACTAATTCCGTTGGTGGTGATATGATTGGAGTGTTAATATAAACATATTACAAACCTTTGCTCCTATTAGGGTCCAACCCTAACCCCCTTATTTATGTAATACGGTCGAGTCATAATTATAGTTAGTTAAAGATTCAATAAATCCCATATTAATAATTGTAACTGGTTCATCTGCATTTAAAGAAGGGACCACAGTTAGTTGCAAATGGGCCATGGTATAGATAGATGGTATTAATAAGAAACATGGTATTGACCCATGGTATTGCATGTATGAATCCTATATAAAGGATAGAGATTCCCCTTGAGGAGCATTGTGTCTTATTTTGTAATTGAGCCCAACTCTATTGGAGGTTTCCCCCTCGAAGGGGCCAATGAACATTGCTTTCCTTTCTGAATAATACAATACATGTTGTTATTTCTTATTTTTCTGTGTTCTGGGTATATTTCTTAGCATATTTGGTATCCTGGTATTTTATCATAGGTCAAAAACATAACAACTAGTATGAGAACACTTTCTAGGGCTGGTTGGATCTCCATTTTTAGCAGATTTTGTTTTTGGCTAGAGACGTGTTTTGGCATCTTGAAACAATGTGACCTATCATTGAGCACATAAACCTGCAAATTTTGACAGGCATACATGTAGGAAATACAAGAGGTGGTCACACTTGTTGGACTCCCTTGTAACCCTTGTGGGTACCCCTTTCAGTAGTAGAACATTAGACAGAACCGTGCATGCACTGTCTTCCAAGTACCCTCTGGGTATATTGAAAGCACCCTAGGCTCTCTTGAAACATTGCCATACATAAACTATCGGTCGTCTTGCTGCTACAATACATTGAGAACAACACTAGGGGAGATTACTCAAGTGTACAATAGGGTAATCAGGTTGTATGGCTAAGGGTATGTTTGATCCTCCTTGGTTAGTTCCCTGAAAGACTGGGCCGAGTACTACTATTGGACGCTTATCTATATTGCGATCTATAGCACTTGACACTCCTTGAGACCATAGTTCCCTTGTCTCTCTCTAGATCACGCATCATATTTTCCAGATCAAATCTAGCAGGCTGGGTTCTTTCGCAGCTGCAACAATTAGATCCACCATTTAGATCTATCAGATCTGCCATTCATATCTATCAAATCTTCCATTCAGATCTATTAGATCCACCATTCAGATCTAGCAGGTTGGGTTCTGTAGCAGTCACAACAATCAAATCCGCATTCATATCTAATAGCAGGGGTTCGATCACTACCACATTCCTACTCATACTTTGTAGTTGAGGGTTTTGCTGATAGATCTGACTATTTGTGTGGCTCCTATACCTAGGCATGGTTCTCATAAGACATTGGGAAGACTTAACTTTTCTGGGAATCGGCTACTGCAGTATTCCTAAGCGAGGAGTAAAACACCTTTTGGAGTGAAAAAAAAAAGTCTAAGATGCTCCCCGGACGCTTATAAGGGACTTAGCCCATAAGAATCAGGTTGACGGGCTGAGCAAGGTTGTACCATTCACCTGTCAATGTCAAAATCTTGGGTGGTCCCAATTTTTTTCCTAGTAATGACAAGTGCACTGGATCTATGGATGGTAAAAACCAGAGCTCAAGCTATGGCCAATGAGAAGATAGACACCCTTGAACAAAAGTTGGAGGCATTAACGAAGTAGATCCAGTCCTTAAATGACACAATCACCAAGGCAAAGTTGAGGGAACAATTGGAGGCATATGATTTTAATGAAAACCTTGAGGGTGAGTCTAGCCATTCTCTTCACTTCTATGGAAAGAACCAATAGTCCCAGCCTCGACCACCCAAGCTGGACATGTATAAATTTGTCAGCTCTCATCCGGCCATATGGCTAGCACAAATGGAGCAATATTTCACATTGAATCACATCAAAGATGATGTGACTAAACTAAGTGCGGGAAGCCTATACTTGGACCAAGAAATATGGAAATGGTGGTAGTGGCATCAATGTTACTATGCAAGACCAATGACTTGGAAAATATTCCCAAAAGCCCTTTCTGATTGCTCTGACCATGAATCTAACTTTTTGGGTCATCTTACTAAGCCCCAACAGACAGGCACAATGTAAGAATATATTAAAGCCTTTGAAGCATTAGCCTTCCGCAGAGGAGGCCTAGTAGATGAATTCTACTTGGAATGTTTTATCAGTGGTCTCAAAGATGCTGTACAAGCCCATGTCCGGATGCGCAACCCAGTCTCATGGCTAGCAGCTTGCAAGACAGCTTGGGATGTAGAATGCACATTAGCGGCCCAATCAACTCATCCAAATTTCATAGCCAACGGATAGCCCACCTAGGCTCCAAGCACTACCTAAAGAGTTAAGGTTCAAAAGGTGTCACCTGCGGAAATGGCTAAAATAAGGAAGTAAGGATTGTGTTACTACTGTGATGAGAAATACTCCCAGGGACATAAATTCAAGGAACACAAATTCTTTCAAATTGATGCTACTAATCACAGTTCATTTGTGGAAGCCCCACCATTTGATGGACTAGAGGAGGAAGATGAGGAAAATCAGCCAAACAATGAGCTCCTAGCTACACCTGAAGAACCAGTTATCTCACTTCATGCTTTGGCAGGAATTTCTTATCCCCAAACTCTCAAAATTACCAGTTTTATTAAACGTTGCCCTATAGTAGTCTTGATTGATAGTGGAAATACACGTAACTTTATCCATCAAAGATTCACCGAAGTAGTGCATTGTTTTTCGATAGCAGTCTCTAATTTCTAGGTCCAAATTGCTGATGGCGAGACAATGAAATGGGAAGGCCACTATGAAAATTTCAAACTTCAAATGGGGTCTTATCACCTAAAGACCCACCTGTTTTCCATCAATATGGGTGGGTGTGAGATTGCCTTGGGTGCTGAATGGCTTCGCACACTCGACCCAATTACAATGGATTTCCATGAGTTATATATGAGCTTTAAGCATAATGATTACACGCGTACCCTTTGCGGACTCTAGGCAGGTGCTCCTTCTATCATCAGCTCACAAATTATTAAAAAAGGGCCACCATAGAGTTATAGCCCAATTTAATGCCATCCAGGCCTTCAAACCCACTTCTCTTCATATTCATCCTGAGATGCAACAGATCCTAAACAACCATTTGTAGGTCTTTGATAAGCCTCATGAGCTCCCACCCTTGAGAGGGGAACGTGTTCATAGCATTACTTTGGTCCTAGGGGCACAATCACCAAATGTGTGCCCATATAGATATATTTTCTCCCAAAAGAATGAAATTGAAAAAAACATCAAGGAACTCCTAGAAGTCAGTTTCATTTGTCCTAGCATTAGTCATTGTTCATCGCCTGTGGTCATGGTGCTCAAGAAAGATGGGGAATAGCATATGTGTCAAAACTTCAGGGCCCTCAACATGCTAGCAGTCAAAGATAAATTCCCCATCCTGATTGTTGATGATTTTCCGGATGAACTAAATGGGGCTCAATTCTTTACTAAGCTCGACCGTCGCTCGGGCTATCACCAAATTTGCATGAAAAAAGTAGACATTCCAAATAATTATTTCCGAACTCATGAAGGCCATTAATAATTCCTGGTTATGGAATTTGGTCACTCTAATGCCCCATCCACTTTTCAAGGCCTCATGAATCACTTTCTCGAATCATATCTTAGAAAATTTGTCCTTGTTTTCTTTGATGATATCCTCATCTACAACCTCACATGGGAAAAATATCTTCAACATGTAGATTTTCTCTTGCAACTGCTCTGGAAGCATAAATTATTAGTCAAATTTTCCAAGTGCTCTTTTGGCATGGAAGAAATTGAGTATTTGGGCCACATTGTGGGGCGTGAAGGTGTCAGGGTGGATCCAAAAAAGATCCAAGCAATGCAAGATTGGCCTCAACCAAAGACCCTAAAGAGTTTGAGAGGATTTTTGGGTCTCACTGGCTACGATCACAAATTTGTCTACAATTAGTTCCAGTACCATATTGGCACTACCCGACTTCACCAAATATTTTGTGATTGAATGTGATGCTTCAGGTACGGGTATTGGGGTTGTCTTAATGCAGGAGGGCCTTCACTAGCCAACAACTCAGTGGGACGAATCTGGGACAATCTACCTATGAGAAGGAGATGATGGCCATCTTACATGTAGTGGATACCTGGCAACCATACTTATTGGGGCAACATTTCCAAACCTGCACAGACCATCAAAGCCTTAAATATTTTTTGGAGTAATGCATATCCTTGCCACAAAAAAATAAATGGCTAGCCAAAATATTGGGATATGATTATGAGATAATTTAAAAGAAAGGGCGTGAAAATGTCGTAGCGAATGCTTTATCATGCCAATTTGAGGAGGAAAGCACCCTACTAGTAATCTCTCTTCCCATTCCAGAGTGGATTGAAGAGGCTCACTGGGAATGGTTTCGGCATCCTTCGCTCTCCAAACTCATTAATAAATTGTAGGTAGATCCAAATTCCATAGTGGGCTACTCTTGGCAGGATGAGATTCTTCGCTACAAGGAAAAAGTAGTGATATCAAAAGCATCGACCCTCAAAAGTTCCATTTTGGCAGAGTTGCACTCATCCCCCACTACAGGCCATTCAGTCTTTCAGAAGACTTATGCTCGTAATCGATGTCCATTCTTTTGGACATGCATAAAAAAGGACATTCTTACTTTTTTAGCTGAGTGTGATGTGTGTCAATGTCACAAAGGAGAAACAATCAAATCCCCAGGCACCTTACAGCCATTTCCCATCCCTACCTCAATCTGGATGGAGGTTTCTATGGATTTCATTAATGGTCTTCCGAAGTCAGGCAACAAGTCATTCATCATGGTGGTTATGGACAAACTTTCTAAGTAAGCTCATTTTTGCGCCCTACTCCACCCTTTGACACCCGCATTGGTGGTTCAATCTTTCATGGACTAGATCTTCAAATAGAATGGCATGCCCACTTCCATTGTGTCTGATCATGACCCGATCTTCACCAGTAACTTTTGGCAGGAACTCTTCAGGCTACAAGGTACAAAACTACAACTCAGTACTTCCTATCATCCCCAAACTGAAGGTCAAACCGAAGCAATCAACAAATGTCTGGAGACCTACCTTAGATGTTTCACATCAGAAAGGAAACATCTAAGTGTACAGTGGTTACCTCTCATCAAATGGTGGTATAATACTAACTATCATGCCACCACCAAGATGACTCCATATGAAGCAGTTTATGGTCAACTCCCTCCTTCACCTACTCCCGATATCCAAGGATGCTCAAAGGTACAAGAAATGGATCAACGCCTACATAACCATGCAACATTCTTGCCCACCTTAAAGACAATCTCTATCAAGCTCAAAATCTCATGAAGCAACATGCAGACCAACATCGTTCAGATCTCCAATTTCAAGAAGGGGATTAGGTATTCTTGAGGATGCAACCATATAAGCAAACATCACTCAAAGACAGGGGTTGTCAGAAATTATCTCCAAAATTCTATGGACCGTATCAAATACTTTAGCACATCGGAGAAGTAGCCTACAAGCTAGCCTTGCTACCCACTGCAAAAATCCATCCCGTCATCCATGTCTCATGCCTCAAGAATGTGGTGGGGAACAATTGCAGAATTCAAACCAGTCTACTAGAATTGGATGAAGAAGGTTCAATCTGGCTCCAACCTAAACAGTTTCTTGACATGCGAGAATGGCACCTGCGCGACTGCACGATCAAGGATGTCCTCGTGAATTGGAAAGACACCTCTGCAGAAGATGCGACCTAGGAACCACCCATTGTTCTTCAGCAGTTTTCGTAGCTTCAGCCTTAAGGACAAGGCTATTTTTATGGGGGAGGGCATGTTGGGGTCCAACCCTAACCCCCGTATTTATTAATAGGGTCGATTCATAGTTATAGTTAGTTAAAGATTCAATAAAGCCCATATTAATAATTGTAAGTGGTTGACCCAAATTTAAATAAGGGAACGTAGTTACTTGCAAATGGGTTATGGTATTAGATAGATGGTATTAATAAGAACCATGGTACTGACCCATGGTATTGCATGTATGAATCCTATATAAAGGATAAAGACTGCCCTTGAGGAGCGTCGTGTCTTATTTTGTAATTGAGCCCAACTCTATTGGAGGTTTCCCCCTCGACGAGGCAAGTGAACATTGCTTTCCTTTCTGAATAATAAAATACATGTTGTTATTTCTTATTGTTCTGTGTTCTGGGTATATTTCTTCGCATATTTGGTATCCTAGTATTTTCTCACAAGTCAAGAGCATAACAACTCCATAGTTTGTTCTTGTAATAATATTTATGGTTTGAACTTACCATAACCTCCGCATATGAATGCACCACTTTAATAACAATTGTAATATGTTTATTACCACCATGCTTTTTAGCACATTTATAGCATTAATGCACCCACCTTATAAGTAAACCATAGTATGGCATGTTGGTAATGCTTTGTGGAAAAATGTTGAAGTTTGTGGGTCAAATCTCCTGGAGACCCTCCAACTCATAAAAAACTTATAATATGCCAGGAGGAGGCCTTGTGGTCGCCAACAATTGGCCCATGTTGAACTCCCATATTGGTCAAAATGACCAACCAATCATAAAACATCAAAATATGACCTTTTGACTTTTACTGCTTTGGCTTTGACTTTTAACCTATTTTCCATGATCTTCAACATACATTTTCTCCTTCATCCAGAGACCTTTTCCAAAACTAAAGATAATATCATATTCAGTATGATGAACTCTTTATCTTGGCACTATTTTTGGGAGAATTTGAGACTGCAAAATTTCGAGCATGTCGAGAACTAATGCTATCTAGGACCATCTCGGTCTTCAAACATTACCTAGCAAACTTCGACTGAACTCAACAAGATCCACCTTGGATCAATAGTTGCAATAGAGCATAGAAATACTAGTCAATTGGGTCTCGTATGTGTGGTTGAGAGAAATTTCTTCCTTCTCACCTAGGATAATTTCCAGAAAGTGACATGTTGAGCCCTTAATAGCTATATTGTTGTATTACACTTGAGCCTGAAAGAAACCATTTTATCTAGGGTACCATCTTTAGAATGAGGTGATTTGCATATCATGTTTCCTTAGGATATATATTTGATGGAAAATATAACATAGCAATATCAATGATCAAATTTCAACCTTCAACATATATAAAATTATAAATTGATATGAAATGTTGATTTAATTGGACAATTTCCCTTCTTTTTTGTAGGAAGTTTTGATATTCACAACTTTATTTTGTTTTGAAAATCCTCCACTCTATATTTTCAATCGCCTACCCATAATAATCAAGGCCAACATGCTCAACCCTACTATCCGTAACTATATTATCCTATTTACCATAAAGAAAGCACTACTGTGTAGATGATGGAGCTAATCCACTTATGTCATGAGACAATAAAACCATGCAGTGGAATGATAAACACCCCAATATCAAACAATATGGAAAATCAACCTCGGATTAAGAAATAAGTCGCAAGTGAACCCCCAATGTAGCTCTTGACCTTGAATATGCCCTTCCCATCATCAAACACCATTCTCTTTCTCTTCATCACTTAGTCACTTCAATTTTACAAGGGCTTTGATCCTTCTCACTCATATTCTTCATTAACCATGAGAAGGTAGAGAGCACCTGATTCACACACAGAAGGGATAAATATAGGAATGTATCATTAGATAGATCCCATTAAAATACATTTTCTGCAAGGGAGAAAACATGGATTTCCTCTCCACCCTCATGAGAGTGTGAGTATCGTGAAAGGAAAAACTAAATTATCATCTAACCATTTCAGTAAGGTGAGTGAATGCTTCAAGAATTAAGGAGGGGAGGTCAATTTAATCAAGTCTCGTTTCTTCTCATTTTTACAAGAATAAGAGTGTCAACACTTTCTTATTTTGTCTAACATTTGAATTATGGGGGGGGGG
>APFE031401876.1:0-14169 GCA_000404065.3 Pinus taeda | reverse complement strand
AGAGGAGAATTTTTTTTCTTTCAAAAAACAATTGGAATTTATGGCACGACCTGATCGGAGAATAAATGTCTCCAAATAGCATGGGCCAGTAGAATCCTGCCTTGAGGATTTTATGTGTTGTTTTCTACCAACTATAGTGTCATCCACACAATCCCCCATGGAAATCCTCAATCACTTCATGTATTTCTCCCTCTACCAAACATAGCAGTAATACCCTCATCGAGTCCTTCCAGTAGATAATTCCATTAGATATAATGTATTTATGTGCCTGCAATCTCAAGATTTGGTATTTAGATCTATCCAGTCCCAATGGGCATCTTAGGAATAAGAGGTAATGAAAAATGTTCTTATACCTAGGCTATCCCTCATATTTGGCATAGATCTTCTGCTCAGCTGTTTTAATTCCGTTGTGGTTATCCTCTGGTCTACCTTCCTCTATGATGAGGTTTATCCCTAGAGCTTGGCAGTTGGATTGAGATAAAATCTTGGCCAACCTATGGCCTTTAATGAGCTTGGTAGGCTTTATTTCTAGCTCATATTCTTGTATTTTAGCTATCCATCTACCATTTTTCCTTCATTGTCGCCTTGCACCAGGATGTCCTTGATTGTAGTCACTGGGATGAATGTTGTGATTTTTTATTATAGAACATACATACGAAATGACTTCAGTGCCTTGACCAGTGCATAGGCCTGTTTCTCCAATATATTATACTTCAGCTCGACGTCCCTTAGGACTTGGCTGAAAAAGGCAATGGGTTGCTTGTAACCTTCTTTATTTTTCTGTAACAACACAATGACAATGGTATGTGGAGAGGAAAAAGAAAATATGTAGAAAGGAATTGAATTGTCATGGTTGACTAGCATTAGGGCCTCAACCAAAGCTTCTTTTAGTCTAGTGAAAGAATCACAGGGAAAATTCTCCAATTGACTTCATTCTCCTTCTTGAGCATATCTGTAATACCTTTGACTATCTCAGCATAGTTAAGTATGAATCACCTTAAGAAATTTATCCTCCCCAAAAAGGCTTGGACTTCTTTCTTGTTTCTGGGAAAGGGAATATGGATGATGGATTTGACTCATTCAGGATTAATCTTTACTCCTTCCTACGCTACTACGTGTCCAAGCGGCTTCCCCTCACTCAGGGTGAACTGATATTTCTAAGGATTCAGAGAGAGACCATACCTCTTGCACTTCTCCAAGGTGAGCTTTAAATGGAGGACATTCTCTTAATTAGTCTTATAAAATATTGTGATGTCGTCTAAGTATACTACTGTGAATTTTTCTTTCTCGCCTACGAAAGCTATGTCCATAGCTCTCTGAAATGTGGCCCCTACATTTATCAACCCGAATGGAATGCGGGCTTACATGAATGTTCCCCACAAGGTGGTGAAAGTTGTCTTTTGTTGGTCATCAGGGTGGACTTCCACTTGGTTAAATCTAGAGAATTTGTCCATCATGGACATTCTGGTTGCACCCACTACCTTTTGTAATATATTATCCATCTTGGGCAGAGGTTAGTTATCTTTTAGATATGCCCTGTTTAAATGCCAAAAGTCCACACATAGCCTTATCTCTCTGTTCTTTTTCCAGACAAGGACCAAATTAGCTACCCACTTAGAGTATCTTAAAGGTACTATGATCTTGGCCTACAACAACTTCCTTACCTCCTTTTCAATGGAGGGGAGTAAGAGTGGATTTATCTGTCTGAGTTTCTATTTGCATGGCTTTATCCCACTCTTCAAAGGAATCTTATGCTAAATAATATTAGTATCAAATGATTTCAAATCATCATAAGACCAAGAAAATACATCTTTGTAAGTTTTGAATAGATCTACTTACCTCTGTCTATATTGCAAGGGGATTCCTTTGGACAACCTGATCATCTGGGGTTCCTCCTCTGATCTGAGGTTTCAGTCTTCTATTTGCTCATCTTTCTCTAGGGCCATTTGTTTGGAAGCTATTTTTTCTTTATTAAAAAGTATTTCTAGTGGAACAAGTCCACGAGTGATGGTGTTCCCTTTTAGTTGCATTTTTTTTTTTCCTAGCCACTGTGTCCTTCCACGAAGTGGCTTATTGTTCCACTTCTTCTTCTTCTTGGTCAATGGTGGACTGGGCGAACTCCCCAACGACTGCTACGAATATTTTCACCTGCTCGTCATCTTCGAATACCTGCTAGTGTTTGAGATTATTAGGTATTGAAGGCTTGTGTCTGACTTCTTTCTCATATCTAAGGAGTGGATTTTATAGGGGCCTAAAAGTGCTTGCATCTACCACAAGAGAGTCAACCATCCTATTTTCTTCCCTAGGCAGAAACTAGATGTTAAAGGCCAGGAAGAAATTATCGATTAAGTCCCACACTTCATTTCAGTACGTCCTCAACTTGGGGTGTTTGGCTTGGCATTGGTCTCAAATCTGCTTACAACTAGCTCAAAGTCTCCATAGACTGATAGGCATTCAATGTTCATATTTCTTGCCTTTTGTTACACAAGGAGTAGTGACTCATACTCCAAAACATTGTTGGTAGCCTCAAAATCTAGTTTGAAAGACAGGGGTATCAGGCCACCCTCTAGAGACACCAATAATATTCCAGCTCAATTTCCATCTTTTGAGTTTTCTCCATCGAAGTATAATTTCCATATTTTATTTTCATTTACTCGCAAGTGATTTGACTGTCCTATTAGGTGTACTAATGTTTCCTCTCGGAAAGCCTCATCCTCTTCTAGAAGTAGAAAGGAGATGTCGCTATCCTTCCCATGCACTAGGGAGTTTTTTGAGCCTTTAGCTGGGGTCATGGTTTTCACAAACCTGAATTCTTTGTACAACCTCCTTTGCTCACCTCCAAAAGTGGGAATGGTGGCATAAGTAAGATCTAGCTTGATAGAGACACCCACCTTGAACCCAAGATATGGATAAGAGCATTCCAAAATGAGGAGGTGTACCAACCACCACTATATCCATTACCACACTTTTCACCGGGATCTAAGCTAGGTTTACCACTAGATCCTTTATCATGCCTAAGCATTTGACTCTCTTGGAGTCAAAATAGTATAGGTCCTTGCATGGTCTAGTGATCTCCAAACCCAGCTATTCCACTACTAATAATGGCATGAGGTTGTGTGAGGCCCCGGAATCCAACATGAAATTATGTAACAAAAGGTCATGGATCACCAAAGTCACATAGAAAGGTGCTATAGAAGGGTCCAACTCTTCCACATGCAGCCCAAAAAAAACCATGGGCCTCTCCTCTTGGAGGTTCAAACTATCCTGGGTTGGTGCTGAGTTGACGAGATCCATGAATTGAGAGACTTGAGCTTTGTAATTAGGCTGCTTTAGAAGCTCAGTCAGAGGAACACGAATTTTTACCTTTTCGAACTCCTTTTGGAGATTGAATGTGGGTTGGGACTTTTCTATATCTCATGGCTTTGTTATTTCTCCCTTCATGCTGGCATTTTTAGGTAGAATAGGTGGATCCTTTTCTATGTGCCCTTTAGGACCATTTATCTCCTTATTTGCAGAGACTCCTGTCTTGGGTGGGTCAGGATGGGGATTACCTTTCCCTTTGTATGGTGTGGGAGGAGAAACTTGGGGAGCACTTCCTTCTTGTTGCTCTAGTTCTCTTGACCTCTTTTTGAAGATCTTAGATTATACTTATGTTGGGGTTGTGTTTGCATGAACTCTACAAACTGTTTGCAATAATAATCCATATCTTCCTCATCTACTGTTGCTTCTATATGATGGCTGACTTCCTTGTGAGCCATATTATCATATTCTTCTTCAGCAAAAGCATAATATATATTTCCCTGCATCTCTTGTGTATCTGACGATTGTTCGTCGGGTCCATCTTCCAAGTATAAGGAATAAGGGATCTGATCAAGTTGTTCCTTTATTTCCCTTGGAAGTAGTTGTAGCGAAGGCCTTCTATATTGCGGGTTATAGCCCCGGTTGTTGACTTGAGCATTCTGTCTGGTGAGGTTCTTGTTCTCAATTTCAAGCTTTCCAACCTTTAGTGATAAGCTCCAAATGAGTTTCTCTAGATCATCCCACTTCGGGTCTAATGATTCTCTATCTTGACTAGAGGAGGATGCCTCTTCTTTCTCTATTTTTGGTTTAGTAGGTTCTTGCTTTACCCTTGACTTCCCTGCTGAGGACAGATTTTCTTCCACTTCAAGGGCATCGATCTGAAGTTGGTCTAGAGTGAGAGATTTCCTTTCTCTCAAGGTAAAACCAATGTCAGACTCAAAAGATCCCAATAAAACCACATGAGCTACTGCTGGAGGAGGCTTTATGTCGACTAGAAGGCTATTGTACTTCTTATTGAATCTTTTGATAAATTCTAAAGTATCCTCCTTTGGTATTTTTCTTATGGCATTAAAATCAGTGAGGAGGTACTCATGATTCCTCTTTTCTCCCCATTTCTGGGTGAAAGCATTTTCCAACTCCTCCCAGGTAGTGGTGGAGGCCTTTGGTAGGCCTTTGAACCACTTTCTAGCTTCTCCGTCAAGACTTTGTACAAAAATTCTTATGACCACATCCAGTTGTTCCACATTCAGGTTCCCATCAAAGGCAGAGAAGGTTTCTATGTGTCTCTATGTCATGATGTTATCTTCCCCATTAAATCTAGGAAGAATATTTAGGTAATCTTGGGGCATGACACTTAAGGGATGAGGTAGATCAAGAGGTGCATACTTGTTTAGTAAAAATCCTGGAAGAGCCATCTAGATTAGTGGAGGGGTATTAAGATTTTCTTGAGGAACTGGGGTCAAGACCACAGTGTTTGGAGGGGAAGGAGGGTATGTCAGGACCTTAGGAGTAACACTTGTATAGTGAGTAGTAAGAGGCTGAGAACTGGATGAGGGAACTTCAAAAGCTGGTGAGATGGTAGCACAGTCAAAGGGAGTTTGCTCTTTCCGTATTTTATTGGAAATTAACTTTTATGGGTCACATATGAATGGGGCTTTCTGTTGAGATGTATCTGAGCGAGTATGAGGCCTTTTAAAATGCATGGTTATGAATGATAATGAGGGGGTGTGGAGTCGCCAAGGTGATGTGAATGCAATCAGAACAAACTTTGCTCACCTACACAAGGAGTGTTCAATTTGTCGTATTCCGGGAGAAAATTCCTTCAATACGTTCCCCAGCAACGACACCAAAATATGTTGTAGATCCCAGAGACAACTTTAGATTGCTTACAAGGCTAGTGTCTGGGAAAATCTAAATTGGTGTGTCTCAAATGATTTACAGGAAACTGGAGACATCACCTATGTCTTATAAATACATATATATGTATAGGAAATGGGTTGGTTCATTTATCCAAAGAAATGAAACATGAATTTATGGTACTTCCTCACAAGTTCAGATCTCAGAAATATGCATGAAAATAATGGAGGCCGAATAATTCAAGGGCTTACAGCTTAAGAAGATTTTGCAGAGTAGATGAGATAGGACAAAGAGAGGGAGCAACTCATCACATTGAGCATAAGGCTTCAAGAGTTCTACACTTAACATATAGAACTTGAGGCATTAAGGATTTCTATACTTATTTGAGTTACAAGAAGAAATAATGGATCAAGGAGGGGCTGGATACTATGATTCATGTGTTGCAGATTTAAGTATATGATTTCAATAGTCCACATAGGTATATGCATCAACAGTATTGAGACAAGTGAATCTGTGATATAATTATAAGCACTTGCATTCACATATCAATACAAATAAATCTATGAGGAAGATTGAAATATTTCTAGCAGCTATAATTTGCATGAATACAAAGAGGAAAGATGAACATAAAATGAGTTTAATAGAAGGAACACATACTGTAATACTTGAAGGGGTAATCACCACCATATCCTTGATATTCTAAAAAATATATGAGATACAAAGAAAAATGGTCTGAAAACGGCATGTAGTCTTTTCTATAGAAATTCTGAACCTTTTCTAAGTCTTGTCTTCCGCTATTTATCTGGAGAAGGGAGCAAGAACATTCATTACAGTAAAATATCTCTAGCCTAGTCTCAGTTGTTGGGTCGACTAGTTGTTTCATTCAGAGATGGCTATGTGGTCTAAAACATTACATAATTAAAAGCCTCATTGAAAGGAAGGCATGTTACAGGACAAAAATAAGTAAATAACCAGACAGAAAAGTAAATGAAAAAGTCTTTGTGCCCATCCTGTGATAGCCTCTGCCTAAGGCTATAATTTTCTCATGGTATGGCCTCCTGTGTTGCTCAATTGACCATGTCGCTTTTGCCTTTACTACTCGGATGCCTTGTTCTATGAAGTAGGGTTTGGGTCAGCTGTAAGTGCTCGTATTTGCAGTCTTTTGTTGTGTGGAGGGATGGGGCTCCATGCTAATTCATTAATCCTCCCGAGTCCCGTGTACTACTCCAATGTTGTGCCATCCTCCATTTAAGTCTTTAGCGGCTGGCCCATCTGACCATTAAAACTCTGCTAGACACTATCATAGCTTTGAAAAACCTAGTGTCGTGTATTATTATGTACCCGGGAGTCCTTCGAACGTGGGCCTTTAACATAGGAATAACACGAAACAAGTGTGTTGTGACTTCCCTTTAAGCTCCCCTTTGGTGTAGCACCCTTATCTCTATTTTCTTCATATAACCATAGGCTGGGACCAAGGGCTTAACCTTTTAGGTGCTAAGGCCTTCAGACCTATGTCTGGGGGCCTATTTCCTTTGTAACACAAAATCCCACATATCGGCACTTTACTGTGCTTTATCTTAAGCTTACTCCCTAGAAAACTACGATCACTAACCTATGGGATCGAGCCCACCTACGACATCAAAATTGCATTGCAGGAGAGGGGGGCTTTTACCTTTTTCCATAGTGCGGGCCGATAGTCCAGATGCGAAATCCTCCTCAGGTAGAACCACTAAAACATATCGCATCCCTGAGGGTTTTAGCATATCACAATCGCAGGCTAGGAAGAAGTATCCGTGAGGGAAAGATCTTACACTTTGTGAAATCACCGATATGTGGGGTAACATCATCGTTGCCATGTGAGTGGTGACACGTGTCACTCGAAAATGGTCCCATAGGACCCCTAAAAACGTTGAAACTAAGGGACATGTGTCATCTACCACGTCAGCATCTATACTACCACATTTCCTTCATACTACCACATCATTTATGATGTTAGCTTCCTTGTCAGCTTTGAGGACCAATCATATGCCGCCACGTGCCCCCTGTAGGAGAGAGAATATCTTCTTAATTTCAGGGCAAGAGACCTCTTGATCTTCAACAAGTCATATCTTCTAATCCAGGAATCCATTTTGGGACTTCTATATATCGTGGGAAAGCTCGTTTCGGACACCATGTAATGGAGTGGAACTAACTTGGCACTTAGAGCTTTTGTGGCTTGGGAAAGTGGCTCCAAACTTCCCTATTCTTGGGCAACCTTGATCAATTGAAACCCACAATGCATTGAGTGACAACACATCAACGATTCAATAACTTATCAAATCATGAACAAGAGCCATTACTAGAGCACATCATACACCATACATATAACTAACATATAACCAGTAATAAAAACTATGGAAAATCAACCATAAGATCACATGATAACCAGTGCATGTGCTCGTAAATCTCAATAGGGAAAATAACTTATAATGACATATGAAAAAGAGAACTAAGTCAAGGACTTCCATGTACTGCCCGACCATCTCCATGATATATTCCAAGAATGAATAAGGGATCTCTTGCGACAAACCAATACATAATCAAATAGGGAATCTAGAAGTTAAACCATCTCCACCCTCAAGCTACCGTGATCTCACCTAAAATGGTCCCGAGATCACAAAACCAAAACAAGCTTAGATCGCTTAGAATTCCTTCACCATACTGAGAGGAATTTTCCTATCTCCACCCACCTATCTATATCTTCCCAGACAAAACCATCTCCAACCCCAACCCTTGGGATTTTCTTAAGACCACCTCAACTGGATCCAAAACCTGTTGGAAATCCAAATCTCAACCAAGAATGAATCCCATCACATCATCTATAATGAACTAATTAATAATATATTTCTTTCTTTATTATTGAAAAGCTAAGAGAGTTTATGGGAGACACTTGTTGACATGGGAGGATACTAAAGAAAACTTCCCCATGCCCACACCTATGTAATTCAAAATATTAAAATTCAATGAAAGTACATTATCAGCCTTCACATAATTCACCACAATAATGCTCACCAAGTAAATTAATAACCATTGTGACACTATTGCATAACAAACCACCAAACAAGCCAAACTATATATTTTGAGGAGTTCAAAGGAAAAATACCAAACCTTGGAAATCCAAAGCAACAAATACAATACCAAACTTAACTAACTTATCTATCATAAGTACACAACCCAACACTATATACAACCCAAACACCAAATTCCATATCCAGAACACCCAAGAATGTAAACAAAATGTCAAATGTCACCAAGCCCCTATAGGAGAATATCAAATTAATCTTAGATAGACATTTTATACCTAGCTATTGCTTCAAAATTGTCTCATCTTCATGGTAATGTTTTAACTCTACTCTCATTCTATTAATCCATTAAAAATTCATTGTAGTAATGCGGAGACACCCAAAAACATCGGGATGCACTCCTCAAAGCAAAATAATGATATGTGAAAGCTGACCGTATTAAGCGAAAAGGCTTTCACAATTCCGCCCCAAATCAAATTCCCAAAGACTTTCACGCCTCTCTCACGTCAATTTTCTCATCCCGAAATCATGGTTAATGATTTATTGATTTAAAATTTATTGATTTAAAAATTAAGCGAAAAGGCTTTCAAAATAATGATATGTGAAAGCTGACCGTATTAAGCGAAAAGAATTTCACAATTCACGCCTCTCTCACGTCAATTTTCCATGTGTTCCACTCATTTGCCAAAATTCTTCCTACTTTTTAGGATATAAATTCTTCCTACTTTTTAGGATTTAATAATTCTTCCTAATTTTATGAATCATGATATTGTCGAATTGCAAAATGGAGCCGTGTTTAAAAATTAATATATACTTTCCATTTTTTTTTAATTTAAGTTGGGATGGAGACACCCAAAAACATCGGGATGCACTCGTCAAAGCAAAATCCATGACTTACCTTCCACTCAATACCTGAAATTATATCTTCCACTCATCACGCCAATTTTCCACGGAATTTGATTCCACGCGTTCCACCCATTTGCCACACAATCAAATCCCGAAATCACCTCTGTGTTCACCCACTCATCACGCCAACCAATTTCTACGACTCTTTGCAATTGCTATAAAAGGGATATGTATATGTAGTGAATTCATAGGCAAAGCAGTGGACACAGAGAGAGCGCCATGGATAAAGCCATGATTGTCTGCTTTTTGATAGTGTTGGCAGCGTTGGACAATGCGGCTGCCACAACGTTCAATTCATTAAGGGAGCCCCATCATCATCATTTTGTTTCCAAAGAACGCACCCTCACATCAATGGAGGATAAAAGGGACGTGGACGCGCTTCTGTCGTTCAAGAAGGTCGTCACATCGGATCCACTAGGATCGCTGTCCAACTGGACAGCTGAGAATTCGGCGAATGCATGCTCGTGGAAAGGTGTTTACTGCATAGACGGCACTAATAGAGTGGTTTACCTCAGCCTTTCTGCACTAAGTCTCGAAGGTACTCTCTCGCCAACTCTGGGAAACCTTTCCTTTTTGCGTGTGTTGGATCTTTCATATAATGATTTGAGGGGAAGAATTCCAGGAGAATTGGGGTCACTGCAGAACTTAGAGACTTTATACCTGTCATCTAACAACTTGAGTGGAAGAATTCGAGGAGAATTGAGCTTATTGCAGAACTTACAGAGTTTGGATTTGTCATCCAACAACTTGAGTGGAAGAATTCCAGGAGAATTGGGCTTGCTACAGAATTTAACGTTGTTGGATCTGTCATTCAACAAATTGAGTGGAAGAATTCCAGGAGAATTGGGCTTGCTACAGAATTTAACGTTGTTGGATCTGTCATCCAACAACTTCAGTGGAAGAATTCCAGGAGAATTGGGCTTGCTACAGAATTTAACGTTGTTGGATCTGTCATCCAACAACTTGAGTGGAAGAATTCCAGGAGAATTGGGCTCGCTGCAGAAATTAGAGACTTTGGATTTGTCATACAACAACTTGAGTGGAAGAATTCCAGGAGAATTGGGCTGGCTGCAAAAATTAGAGACTTTGGATTTGTCATACAACAACTTGAGTGGAAGAATTCCAAGGGAATTGGGCTCGCTGCAGAAATTAGATTGGTTGGATTTGTCATCCAATAACTTGAGTGGAATTCCAGGAGAATTGGGCTCGCTACAGAATTTAACTTGGTTGTATCTGTCATCCAACAATATCAGTGGAAGAATTCCCGGAGAATTGGGCTCACTCCAGAACTTACAGCTGTTGAATCTGTCATCCAACAACTTCAGTGGAAGAATTCCCGGAGAATTGGGTTCACTCCAAAGCTTATGGTATTTGTATTTGTCATCCAACAACTTGAGTGGAAGAATTCCACGAGAATTGGGCTTGCTACAGAATTTAATGTGGTTGGATCTGTCATCCAACAACTTGAGTGGAAGAATTCCAGGAGAATTGGGCTCACTACAGAGCTTAATGAGTTTGGATTTGTCATCCAACAACTTGAGTGGAAGAATTCCAGGAGAATTGGGCTTGCTACAGAATTTAATGTGGTTGCATCTATCATCCAACAACTTGAGTGGAAGAATTCCAGGAGAATTGGGCTCGCTGCAGAATTTAATTGGTTTGCGTTTGCCATCCAACAACTTGAGTGGAAGAATTCCCGCATCTCTAGGGAATTGCACAAACATGCGACATTTGTTGTTGTTCGACAACCAGCTTAGTGGAACAATCCCTGAGAACATTGGCAAATGTGTTGGTCTATACACATTAGATTTATCCAAAAACTTATTGAATGGAAATATTCCCGCATCTTTACAGAATTGTACACAGTTAAATCGTGTCAAGCTGTTTGAGAACAAACTTAGTGGATCCCTAGACATAGTGTTTCCAATTTCCTTGGAGGTTTTCTTTGCTCATTCTAACAGTTTTTCTAGGAATCTTCCATCATCTTTAGCCAATTGCACCAAACTTATAGCACTAGATTTAAGGAAAAATAAATTGATAGGCCAGCTTCCTAAACAGTATGCATCTTTTCAATCATTACGAATTTTAAGTTTGGGTTATAATAACCTTCAGGGTGGTATTTCTGATTGGATCACAAATCTTCCTAACTTACAGTTGTTGGATTTATCCAATAATAATTTTACGGGGACAATACCTTTTAATTTAGGGAGACTCCTAGGATTTCAAATACCTTCGTCTTCCCATCTCACTAGTAGTACATTTTACACTGATGTGCAAGTTAACATTAAAGGTTTTGAGTATATTCTAACATATGTGTTGGTCACAAATACCATTTTGGATTTGTCTAGCAATAATTTTATTGGAGAAATTCCCTCAAGCATGGGAAATTTGAGTGACTTGCGGTTGTTGAATCTATCTAGAAATCAGTTGGAAGGGAAAATTCCTGCATCTCTAAGTGAGATATCTACTCTAGAGCAATTAGACTTGGCTACAAATAATTTGAGCGGAGAGATTCCTCAAGAACTCTCTAAATTAACTAAGTTGGCATACCTGGATGTATCATTTAACAGATTGTGTGGGCGAATCCCTCAAGGAACGCAGATGGACACTTTCAGTGTGGCTTCATTTCAAATGAACAAATGCCTATGTGGGTATCCTTTACAAGCATGCAATAAAGCTACCCCCAAAAAAGGAGATGGAGTCTCTCCAAATGTCAGTGATCACCAAGGATGGTTGAATCGTGTGGATGAACATATCTCATTAATTGCATTAGGATTAGGAGTAGGAATTGGCTTTGGTGGAGTTGTAACATTAATAATTATGTGGGAAAAAGCATGGCATTGGATGGTAGCTCCAAAAATAAAACCATTTTATGGAGTGTATCGATTCCCTAAATGACTTATCTTTTAGTCAACCATAATGCTATTTTCATGAAATATGTATTGAAAATTAAAATAATATCTAATATTTTGATGAATAGAATGTGAGTGGTTTTTATGTCTTTTTTTTTTTTCCATCTCCATTTAATTATTTTTTTTTAGATTTTTTAGTTTTTTACTTCCTAGTTTACATATATATTTTAAGTATTTTGAAAAATGTACACAATGAAGTGGCATATTGTTTTTATGTTTGAGCTTTTTCATACATTTTGAAAGCAACATTCTTGGTTGAGAATCTTTGTGAAAAATTAACATATTTTTTCTTTATGCTTTTACTCTCCTTCCAAATGCTTTTCATATGTTATTTGATTAAGGCATTTTAATTTATTTTATCAATTATGGTTACTTGAATTGAAATTGATGATTCTTCGTGTTCATATTTTAATTTGCGTAAAAAATTCAATGAATATTGTAATCTTAAAGTTCATTTTATTGAGAAAAATATTTTTGAAGATAAATATTAACAAATTTGTATTGAAAGGAAAAAAATATGTTTACTTTATTATTATGGAAATTTTAAAAATAAAAGTAAAATGGAAAAATTCAACAAATCTTAAAAGAGAAATATATTATTATTATTATCCAATTTTAAGGTCACGGCCAAGCCAGACACCACATTGGTGTATGAGACCCCCTTGTTTGTGGGACAAGGTACCCACCTCCGCGCAACTATTTGACTGCTAAGTCTACAAAGGCATACATACTCTACCCCCCTATGGTTTTGAACCTGTAACCTCTTAAGACCATTAGGCCCACTCAAGCTGTATAATTGTTCGACACCTCACAATTGTTAATTTAATACATATTTTTTGCATATAAATTTAATTATTATTAATCAATTATTAAATCAATAAAAATGTGATATATAATTCATGCAACCAATCAATTCAAAAAGAAGTCATGTTGATTCTTGCGGGCTTTGTGATCATGGAAAAAATAATATCATTGGACATTCCAAATGTTGTAACATTTAATTTCTCAAGGAGATCATTATATTATTTTTCTTATGATATTTCACATAGAATATGATCATCTCTATGACACCACACGTAGTGGAAGTACTTCACTTTAACACTGCAATTTTGTTTGGATGCAATGCACTTTGGAGGATTTCATGTGTCAATTGACATCATGTAGGAATAAAAGGAACATGGAGGAAATACTTTCATTTCAGAAAGGTTATTACATTATTACCACACGGATTTTGTACAACTAGACAATTGAAAACTCAAAGAAGCTGTACTCATGGAAGATTGTTTCCCACAAAAAACACACAAAAAGAGTCTTTGAAATAACCCTTTATGGATTACATTTGGAAGGTAGTATCTCTCCATCTCTTGGTAGCCTCTCCTTATTGTGAACTTAGCGTTGTTGAGAAAAATGTTTGGTAGGAAGAATTCCACCATAATTTGGGTATCTTAAAGTGCTCCAAACACTTTATATCAACATTAATATTATTTGGGGCTATACTACAAAATATTTTGTAATTTTGCACACATTCAACCAATCATTCTTTAGAAAAATATTCGACAAAGACTAGACCAAGATAATTGGGTCATCTAGTCGAGTTGGAATATCTCTCCTTGTTCATTCGTCTTATGAGTTGAAGTATTGAACTTCTTTGAGAAAATGCACATCTCTCTAAGTATTAGACATTTATTTTAACAATCTTTTTGGTCACGTCCTTTCAACTCTAGGAAATTACACTTAGTCATCAAGTATTAATTTTTCCATAAACAACTCAAGTGGAAGAATTCAAGTTAAATTGGACTTGCTATAGAACTTAGATTCCTTTATCTATATTCAACAACATGTTGGGATACAATTCCTCTATCTCTACAAAATTTCTCTTCTCCTTTTTACAATTTCTTGCTTCAAACATGCTAATTGGTAGTATCCTTGAAGCCACTACAAAATTAGGAAAGTTGGCCCTTCTAAGTTTTTATCAAACACGTTAACAAGCAACATACCTGACGTAATTGTCATTCCACCAACACCATAAGGCATAAGAGTCCAAAGGACGATGGAACAACTAGCGTTGATAGATCAATGACAATTGATCTTTCACAACGAATTTGCTATATCATCGACACTTTTGCTACGAT
>APFE031401869.1:0-18174 GCA_000404065.3 Pinus taeda | reverse complement strand
TTAAAACAACTTTGGGAGTCACGACAGATTTGGGCTTACATGGGCCCATGTGTGCTTTGGATTTTGTTCCCTATTCCCTATCTTCTTCCTTATTTTCTTTAGTAATGTTATTCTCCTTTGACTTCTGTCCATCTTGTTTCTCTTCACTATTCCTATTCCTTCCCTTGAAAGGTCCTCTATCGTATTCCATAGGTTTTTTCCCCTGCTAGTCACATCCTGTTTGAAGGAGGGAGTGGATCTCCCTCCTTTGCACCCTTCCATGGAGAACCGCCCTTGCAATAGCCCGGAAACACTGGATTTTTCATCCTTTGTTGCTCCCACCTTCATCTAACAATGAGTCTTCATTCAGGTGGATTGCAATACTCACTTAGTATGGGTTTTACATATTAAAAGTGACTTTAATTGAGGAACCATCTTTCCTAAGCTATTTTTATCAAATAATTTATTCACATGATAATAACCCTTAAATTACTTAAGTTTATGTTATTTTCATTTTTTTTATCCATTGAAGCTTTATCTTTGGTTATTGGAGCCAGTAATTACTATATTTTCACCTCATGGGAAGTTCCTTATGAAAATGGCTCAAGACGATCTCCTACTTGGCTCGGTTCATTGATTATGGTGTTTCTACATCCTTAATGACTCCCTCTCTCCAAAACTAGTTGAACAATCCAAAGCCACACAAAATAATTAAAAAGATAGGGCTCTAGTGGAGAGCACTCAAGGGTCACACCATTAAAAGTTGGAAGATGACAATGGTCATGTGCAATGAGAAGAGAAGACCTATCTATTTATAATAAAATGCTAGGTTAGATTTCACATGGTTAAGTCATAAAATATTTGTTGGACCAATTGAAGATAGTAACTATTTTGGTATTCAATTAGTATTTGTTACAATAAACTATAAAAGAAATTGTCATGAAAAGTAACTCAAAAAATGAGTTGTTGAGTTAATTAATATGAATGGGTAAAATAACAAGAAATAGTTAATAAATAAATTTCTTTAATTAATTACTTCTAAGTGGATTGGTAAAATAAGTAAAAGAAAATTTATAAATAATGATTTAAAAAATTATCTATACGATGATCCTTAAAGGATTAAGGAAAAGCAAATAAATAAATGATTTATTGAATTGTTTTCACTTTAGTGGGTAAATATAAAAATAACATCTCTTTGATGATTTTATTGGTAATACCCTTGTTGGTAAATTTGTTGATTGAAATAACCTAGGAAAAATTATTCCTTGCATCATTTCCTCAAGTGAAGCTCGATATTAGTGTTTAAAGCCCATACTACATGGTGTATTTCACTCCACCTAATTAATTATTGTTAGATGATCACTTTTTATGTGATAACAAAATCTTTCATCAAATGGTAGGATAGTTTTTGGGCTATGTAGCCTTAATGAAAGGTTTTCTCCAACCAAATATTTGTTGAGTCCAAAATCCAATGGCTTGGGTCTTAAAAAAATTAAAGGAATCACTAACAAGGCACATAGAGAATGGATGAGGACCTAAATTATGACATACTTTTTTGTGGCATTATGTTTCCATTGATGTCAACCATGGAGGTTATAGTGTTGGCCAATGGTATTAACGGGATTGTGATGATGATTCATTACTTTGTAGGGATGGTTAAAGGCCCTATAGGTTTACAAGTGTTTGGAAAGGATGTTGAAGTTGGCTTGGTGTAGTGGGTTCACTTTGGGAGAAACATGTTTAAATTTCCATAGTTTAATGCATTATCATAGTCTTTCTTGAATCGTAGAGCAGCAATGAGGTAGTGACAAAGTCTTGCAATGCCTAACATACATCATTTCTCATCGACTACTAGGCTTGTGCCCGCGAAACTACCTATAGGTGCTCAAAGAAAATACCTTAGACTCAAACCATTGTAATTACCGAAGGGATCACTAACAAGGTTTGATTGAGTTGGTCTATGATACTTGAGCGTGTTGGATCTCCTCGAGATAACTCTAAACACATTAAATATTTGATTGATCGTTGATATAGTTACTAGTCCATGGTAGGATGGATAAAACAATTTAAAAGTGCATTCATTTACTTGATTCACCTTGGATAGAACACATAACCTATATACATGTGTGATTACATGAGAAACTAATGTCCACATCCGAATGATATGGCTTGAGTTATTGTGTAGAGGCCCAATGTAAATTTGTGGAAGTACACATACAGAGTGATAGAGTGCATCCTTGTGACGTGTGCAATGACTGGCCAATTAAATGATGTGTGATATGTGGAAAAGTTGTTGGTGTGACGAAGGGATTGTAAACTTTGTGCATCGATTGATGAGGTTGATTGTGCTACTAAGTGTTTTGTAGAAAGAGTTTGGTGTGTGACTTATATACATGTTCAAATGAGAGTGCAATGCATTAAGATGGGAACATGGTATATTATTTTGGCAATGTGCAAAATAATAGTGTGTATATGGCAAAGTATTTGTGTGTTGTGCTTTTATGTAGCAAACATTGATTTTTTTTGTGAGGGATGAATACAATGACAATGGAAAAATATTGCTAATCTAATTTTCTGTTGTAGGATATGATGTATTGGATCTGCTGGTGTATTTAAATACTATGCATATATACAATAATCAAGCAAAAGAGAATAAAGACTTACCCAAACCGGGACTGGAGTAAAGGTCTCATGTTCTAGGACAAAATTCAAGATCCAAGGTCTCATATAGAGACCTGCTGCATAATACAAGTAGGGCCCGCCTTCAAAAAATCTATCCTTATCTTTGATGTTTGCAAAAACCACCGTTGAGAAACCCTTTGACCCTAGGTGTAGGTCAATGATTCCTTTTGGTTTCTAGTGATATCTTATCCACATTTGTAAGGCTTTTTCAGTTGCCCATAAACCCATGGATTTGCAAATGATTGCATAGTTTTTCATATCGTCCCTATGCATCTGCAGAGCAGGCTCATTTAAAACAACTCTGGGAGTCACAACAGATTTGGGCTTACATGGGCCCATGTGTGCTTTTGTTTTTGTTCCCTATTCCCTATATTCTTCCTTATTTTCTTTAGTAATGTTATTCTCCTTTGACTTCTGTCCATCTTGTTTCTCTTCGCTATTCCTATTCCTTCCCTTGAAAGGTCCTCTATTGTATTCCATAGGTTTTTTTCCCCTGCTAGTCACATCCTGTTTGAAGGAGGGAGTGGATCTCCCTCCTTTGCGCCCTTCCATGGAGAACCGCCCTTGCAATAACCCGGAAACACTGGATTTTTCATCCTGTGTTGCTCCCACCTTCATCTAACAATGAGTCTTCATTCAGGTGGATTGCAATACTCACTTAGTATGGGTTTTACATATTAAAAGTGACTTTAATTAAGGAACCATCTTTCCTAAGCTATTTTTATCAAATAATTTATTCACATGATAATAACCCTTAAATTACTTAAGTTTATGTTATTTTCATTTTTTTTATCCATTGAAGCTTTATCTTTGGTTATTGGAGCCAGTAATTACTATATTTTCACCTCATGGGAAGTTCCTTATGAAAATGGCTCAAGACGATCTCCTACTTGGCTCGGTTCATTGATTATGGTGTTTCTACATCCTTAATGACTCCCTCTCTCCAAAACTAGTTGAACAATCCAAAGCCACACAAAAGAATTAAAAAGATAGGGCTCTAGTGGAGAGCACTCAAGGGTCACACCATTAAAAGTTGGAAGATGACAATGGTCATGTGCAATGAGAAGAGAAGACCTATCTATTTATAATAAAATGCTAGGTTAGATTTCACATGGTTAAGTCATAAAATATTTGTTGGACCAAATCAAGATAGTAACTATTTTGGTATTCAATTAGTATTTGTTACAAGAAACTATAAAAGAAATTGTCATGAAAAGTAACTCAAAAAATGAGTTGTTGAGTTAATTAATATGAATGGGTAAAATAACAAGAAATAGTTAATAAATAAATTTCTTTAATTAATTACTTCTAAGCGGATTGGTAAAATAAGTAAAAGAAAATTTATAAATAATGATTTAAAAAATTATCTATACCAGGATCCTTAAAGGATTAAGGAAAAGCAAATAAATAAATGATTTATTGAATTGTTTTCACTTTAGTGGGTAAATATAAAAATAACATCTCTTTGATGATTTTATGGGTAATACCCTTGTTGGTAAATTTGTTGATTGAAATAACCTAGGAAAAATTATTCCTTGCATCATTTCCTCAAGTGAAGCTTGATATTAGTGTTTAAAGCCCATACTACATGGTGTATTTCACTCCACCTAATTAATTATTGTTAGGTGATCACTTTTTATGTGATAACAAAATCTTTCATCAAATGGTAGGATAGTTTTTGGGCTATGTAGCCTTAATGAAAGGTTTTCTCCAACAAAATATTTGTTGAGTCCAAAATCCAATGGCTTGGGTCTTAAAAAAATTAAAGGAATCACTACCAAGGCACATTGAGAATGGATGAAGACCTAAATTATGACATACTTTTTTGTGGCATTATGTTTCCATTGATGTCAACCATGGAGGGTATAGTGTTGGCCAATGGGATTAACGGTATTGTGATGATGATTCATTACTTTGTAGGGATGGTCAAAGGCCCTAGAGGTTTACAAGTGTTTGGAAAGGATGTTGAAGTTGGCCTGATGTAGTGGGTTCACTTTGGGAGAAACATGTTTAAATTTCCATAGTTTAATGCATTATCATAGTCTTTCTTGAATTGTAGAGCAGCAATGAGGTAGTGACAAAGTCTTGCAATGCCTAACATACATCATTTCTCATCGACTACTAGGCTTGTGCCCGCGACACTACCTATAGGTGCTCAAAGAAAATACCTTAGACTCAAACCATTGTAATTACCCAAGGGATCACTAACAAGGTTTGATTGACTTGGTCTATGATACTTGAGCGTGTTGGATCTCCTCGAGATAACTCTAAACACATTAAATATTTGATTGATCGTTGATATAGTTACTAGTCCATGGTAGCATGGATAAAACAATTTAAAAGTGCATTCATTTACTTGATTCACCTTGGATAGAACACATAGCCTATATACATGTGTGATTACATGAGAAACTAATGTCCACATCCGAATGATATGGCTTGAGTTATTGTGTAGAGGCCCAATGTAAATTTGTGGAAGTACACATACGGAGTGATAGAGTGCATCCTTGTGACGTGTGCAATGACTGGCCAATTAAATGATGTGTGATATGTGGAAAAGTTGTTGGTGTGACGAAGGGATTGTAAACTTTGTGCATCGATTGATGAGGTTGATTGTGCTACTAAGTGTTTTGTAGAAAGAGTTTGGTGTGTGACTTATATACATGTTCAAATGAGAGTGCAATGCATTAAGATGGGAACATGGCATATTATTTTGGAAATGTGTAAAATAATAGTGTGTATATGGCAAAGTATTTTTGTGTTGTTCTTTTATGTAGCTAACATTGATTTTTTTGTGAGGGATGAATACAATGACAGTGGAAAAATATTGCTAATCTAATTTTCTGTTGTAGGATATGATGTATTGGATCTGCTGGTGTATTTAAATATTATGCATATGTCTTGCCTTATTTGCACATGATTTGTGTGCCCTTAGTACTATGAGCTTGTGTATGAATCTAAATGTTTGCAAAGGTTATGGCCATGTAAAATGAGTAAGTATGTTGTTGTAAAGTGTTAGTATTCAATTTTTTTTTATTGTACTATTTTTATGGATAAATGGGTTGTTGTATGGTAAATGGTTTTATTGTATATAGCAATAGTGTTGTATTGTCTCTATGACATTCTGTATGCTACAATTAGATTTTCAAGTATTGTTGAGTGAGATGGTGAGCCAAAAGTATATGTATACTATTGCTGAGTATTGAGTGAGAGGGTTAGAGTTAGATTATATTACAGAGATGAAATTTTTTAGCTACAAGAATTCTTTGCTAAGAAAATTACACTTTGGATGTCATAATCTGTCCAGTGATCCTTTCCTACTTTTAACATAAACCTGCTAAATAGTTCCACGACATGTGTAATGTCTAGTCTAGTATGCACTCACATATGGAACACTAGACATGTCCTCCTCCTCTTCTTCTGTCTTAGGACATTGTTCAAGAAATAACTTTACACTTACAAGAATAGGAGCCTTGAACGGTTTTCTATCTTCCTCTTTGCTCGAGCTCGTTTAATTACCATGCCCAACCTATAGCTTGCAGCACCAAGATACTTCATGTCTAGAGGTAAACATGGTCTTCAAATCCCATAGTATTTGTTGTGAGAACTTAATGGTTAATTCATATTATTTTATTTAATATGGTCATTATGAGGAATGGAAAGTAATTAATATTTTGATTTTCTCGATTGTGATGAGAAGAAAATTATAAATATATTATGCTAAAGCTTGAGGAGTTATTTGTGAGACACATAGAGCTACAATGCATAATGCTTCTTCTTGTTCACTTATAACATTGATCAACAATGTTTGAGAGATTAATTCTTAAGATTTTTTATTGTTATTGTTAAATGTTTTATCTAGGTAAGGATGGAAGTCATTTTTTTGCAAACTTTTTATAAAATATTTTGTTTCAATAAATGCTTTTATTTATCTATCACATGTGTTCAGATTTTTAGTTAAAATTTGATAAAACAAATTTGGTCCAATGGTGATATATAGATTCAATACTTTGAAAATCCCAAAAACACAAATTGTGGAAAATTTACAAATGAAACTTATAATTGCAATAAATCTTTGATAGAAATCTCAAGATATGCAAACACATCCAAAACATATAACAAACATAGTATGTAAATTCAACCTTTATATCTATCAACATTTAAGAACAAATATACTATAATATATATATTATATAATATATATATATATTATAATATAGATATAGATATAGATAATTTTACTTTGTTAGTAGCTAAACTACCTAAAACACATATAATAAATTAATAGAAACATAAAATATAGAGTTTTTTTCATAGTAAGAAATATCTAGTTTATATTTGAAATTCAAAACTAATTTTACATTTTGATAAACTGTAGAATGCTGTCTTCACCAAAAAAAATTATGGTAAAACATAATCTGAATTTTAAAGTTAATCAAAATTTATTTTATTAAACATATTTTGAGTTTAAAAACAAGCTAGAAGTCACTTAAAAATCATATGATAAATTAAATTTCTTATATATGAAATATCTAAAATCTAAAATGAGAAAATAAATAAAAAACCTGTACGATAGATACAATTTGAACAATTATCTTGTCGAAGACAGAAAAAAAAGGCATCCACAACACCCTAAATGACAGAATAAATAGAAAAACTGTGTGGGCTAGTTACAATTTGAACAATTACCTTATTGAAAACAAAAAAATAATACACTTACAAGAATATGAGCCTTGAACGGTTTTCTATCTTCCTCTTTGCTCGAGCTCGTTTAATTACCATGCCCAAACTATAGCTTGCAGCACCAATATACTTCATGTCTAGAGGTAAACATGGTCTTCAAATCCCATAGTATCTGTAGCCAGCGAGGACAAGTTCCACGAGTCCGACGATTACTTTTCCGAGGAAATGACGTCTTCCCGAATCATATGATGCAACTGTGACTGTCAAATTAATTAAGCAGAGCACTCGCTCAAGTGCTATGCTAAGTATCATCATCTTCGTGGTGGTTGTTGGTTGCAACGTTCAATTCTTCGCCTTTTCATCATCTTCGTGGTGGTTGTTGGTTGCAACGTTCAAATCTTTGAGGCGGAAAATGGAAATCTGTGCTACCTTGACGATAATGTCGATTAAATCGTCAGGCAGTTTTGACGAATTATGTAGATGAAATGATGCCCTGTTTTTCAGCCAGGCAGATTTGAGGACTGAAACTCCGTTGTATACATCTTCATTAGATATGCCCTCCCCCTCCGAATTATGGCACCGTTCCAACACATAAAGAGCCATTTGAACTACGCAGGAACACAAAACCTTCTTGCAATCAATATTGCTGTCATGAAAAATCCGACAAAAAATTCTTAGAATCGTACTATGGATTTTCATATAATTGCAATTGTCGCCGAGATAGCACAAAATGTGTACCAACGTCCATAAAAAGCTTTCAGGTGCAGTGCGCAAATCGCTTTCTTCTAAACCGATGACATCCACAATTCGAGCCACCTCTTTGCCCACTTCCTTGGCATCATCACAGGAATGATAGCGAGAACACAATTGATGTAGTTTCTCAGTTATCACTCGGTACAAGAATTCGTATCCTTTGATGGAAGAAAACAGTTCCCTATTTTCTGCACTGTGCTGGCAATATAGACGCAGGAGATTAAATCTCTGCCACACAGGCTTCCAGATATCTTCTTCTGGCTGCCGCTTTCTCTTCTTCGATTTAGTCGAATTTATTAGATTCTCATACTCTGCAATCAATTCATTCAACAGATTCTTCATCTCTGTCTCTCTCAACACTTTAGAATAGTCGGGAATGACCTACAGGCTTAGGCTTGGGTTGCGGAGGATGTACTCACGCATCTGTTGCCTCAGCTCAGCCTGGGGAATGGAATTGTTGATGTCAAAGGGCTGGCGGGTGAAGGGATTAACGGCTTCATATTTGGTGTCCCAAATGGTCTCCAGTGTCCTGCGGTTGTAAAGAACTTGAACACGGTCTTCTGTAGGGCATAGTCGAATTGGATCATAAGCAAATTCTTGCACCAGGATATCCACATACTCTTCTGGAATGCTATCATCCTTGGAACCCATTTTGACGTCTGCAAATAATATAATTCTTGTACGAAATCTTTGTTATGTGATTTTTCTCCTTTAAAACTACGTTTTAAATATACTCATACTCACTCGATAAAAGTGTGGGGCATGGGTTAGTTACGTCGGCAGAATAGAGAATAGTGAAGTCGGCTTGTTCGCAAAGGTGGTCACCTTACAGTCAAATGGATAGGCATTAAAATCTTGATAATTTTAGCCAACACCGTTTTTGGGGTCCTTAAAATCTTGATAAATTTACCCAATAGGGTCGCAAATCTTCATTTATGGATCCTCTTGGCTTTAACTTCATGCTATCATTCTTATTACAGGTTTTTATTGCTGCTGAATGTTGTTTGACTATATAATCTTTAATTTAGTAAATAATATAATAGGATTTCAAAAATATTTATATTTAAGATTTTGATTTTAAACACGTTTTTTATTATTAAATTGTTAACATAGATAAGTATGTGCCTAGAATATTTACCTAATAATATATCTAATTTATATTTCTGAATATCAAATATTTGTAGTTAAAAAAACAATAACCTTTTAAAAGCCATATTATAATTTTCAGTTTTCTTAATCATATATCTAATTTATATTTAAAATTGAAAATTTATTTTAAAATTTAATACTTATAGAATATTATCTTCATCTAAAAGTTATGGTAAAATGTAATGAAAAGTTTAATCTATTAAAGTATTCTTTAGCAATACTAAATGATGTTGGGTTCAAAGTAACAACTAAATTGTTAAATCACTATTAAAAATCACAAAGTAAATGAATAGAAATTTAAACCATGGAATTATCTTTTAAATAAATTATGTAGTTTATATTTCAAATTCAAAACCAATTTTGAAATTTGATACAATATGGAGCGTTCTCTTTCCAAAACTTACTTGAACAACTAATATTGATGGCTTAGGCTTAAAGGATGTGCACATAAGGTAGATGAATAAATGAAGATATGTATACAATAGAGAATCCCCTTAAAACATTGTTTTGGTTTGTGAGTGGGAAATGGGTTCTATTCATCAAGTAAGGACATTCACACCTAAGGCATCCTTTGTTGAAAAATATATTGGTTCGGTCCTAAGCATGTTACTTATAATGTATATAGATTATAGAGGGGGCCTTTTCCATAAGATGGGTAGACATATGGTATATATTGTTAGAGTATGAGTCCCTAGACAATCATAAAATCCTAGACCACACATTCATCAATTGTAATTCTTATCTTGATGAAGTATTGTCTCATTCACTTATGAGTTTCGTGTGAGATCTAGATCTATATCTACAAGGTAAAATTGATGTATTATAAATCCATATCCCAGTATCAATACATTGGCTTAAGTCATTTCTACCAGTATGCTTGTCTTCTCTCAATAGTGTCAATTATTAGCATGTAGAAGAATTTGGATTGTCCACATTAGTTTTCATAGTTTGTCCACTTTTTTAATCCCAAAATGGATCCATCATCACCACTACAGAAAAAATAAAGCAAAGCGAATGTGAATAAAGAAATACCAAAATAATAAAATAAAACACAAAATCATAAGGGTGGGCTAAAAACCTAAAATACCAATCTTACCCTAATAATATTAATATTAATAATATAATTATTATTAACATTAGTAAAAACTAAATAAACCTAAGATAATAATTTATTTAAATTTATTAAATTTTATTTGAATAATATTTCTATTTTATTAATTTTATTATTGAAATATTTAATATATTTAGTTAAAGTAAAATTATTAAAACATTTTTTTTTTTAATTAAGAGATGAAATATTGAATTAATGAGTTTAATTTATAGACTATGTCATTTAATATTAATTATTATTAAAATATTATATTATTTTTATTTTATCCTAATATTATTCATTATTATGAGAGAATAATATAAAGTTAGGGTTAGAGACTTATACCTAAAATGTTGAAATTAAGAGGAGTTGGTAGAACTAACCTATCTCATTAGAGGAAGCAAGCACCTATTCATCTCAATGCCACCATCTTTATTGGGATTTTTCCAATGCTTCTTTATTTCAAGTGCCTCCCTCATCTTCCTTTTCTCATAGTGGTATCAAGTATATATGGTGCTTAGTTTTTTAGGGAAAGGGCTCAAGCACTAGATCTTTCATTTTTATTGTGAACTCACTGTTCTTTCAATCTCATTTGCAATGAACTTCATTTTTCTCTAATATAACTTTTTCTACAAGAACAATCAATTTTGTAAACTACCTTAAGGTGGTGTGGATCAATTTTATCCATTAGTGAAAACACCATTTTTACATAAAACCCTAACAATCTTATGAGTAACCCCCTCAATGTAAGGAAGATATATACTTTACCACTTTGAGTACAACAACCAGGTTGAGGCTTTGTGAGAGGCACACAAGAGTGTGGATTACAATGAGATCTTTGAGAAGTAACGTGAAATCTAAGATGAGCGTGAGGCTTGACACTTGAATTTATCTATTGTTGTGGCATTGATGGTGAGAAGGGTAATCTTATCGATTTGGAACGTAAAAACTATTGTACGATACGAGCATATATTCAAATGAATTCAACTATTGTGAGAATATTCATCTTTGTAGAAAACCATAGCTCTTTTATACATAACTTGTAGAAACTGCGAATTGAGAGGAGGTCGCGGATCTGGGTGAGATCTATAAGATATGGCCTAAACATGAGATATTCTACATTTTTTATCATTTTTTTTGTTCATATCTATTGTTTCATAACCGAATTTCAAGAAAATATCACCATTTAGACTTTGAGGCATTAAGAGAGGAGAAGAATACTTCAAAATCTAGGTGTCGATCTACAAACTTCATCGATTTGTGAGGGTTTCATGTATGCATCTTCTATCTTACTTGACAAGATGAATAATATGTATTTGATTTAAGTCTTGAGAATTCATTTACACTTTTCCACTCGTTGTTTGATGGATATAACGTCAAGATTGGTGGAGAAATAGATCCTTACCTTCTAAGAGAATATGGTGGTAACAACTTTTTCATTTTATAACTTTTCATTTACAGTCTTGATAAGGAATGATTTAAAGTCATCATTTCTTTAAAAAATGGAAAAAATGATCATGATTCCATAATATCTTGGAGTAATACTAATATGGTCCCATAAAAGAGAAAACTGGGGTAAAGGGTATTAAATTTTATTCTTGAAAATTATTGAAAAGCTCAATGCATCCCTTTCTATATGAAAAGAACATACTCACACCCTACAAGAAGTAGAAGGTCACACAACAAAACAAACTTTTAGAGAAAGTAAAAGACCCAAAATGTATTATGGGCTTAGATGACCAAGCTCGTTAAACTTGAACCCTCCTCCTATGGAGATGCAACTAAAAATTAAGAATTAAGGAATATAATGCAAAAGAATACAAGTAAATTATGAAAAATGATGTGTGAGAAATTGTTCCTATAAACCAAGTGACAAATCTATAATCACTTCCAACTATATCTATAAGACAAAGCATGTTGTTGGATATATAAGGTTGCATTGTCACCAAGTTATAAACCTTCAAAAAACTCTAATATCGACTTCTAGGCTCAATTTCTTAGTTAAACTGCTAATTTTAGAAATTCTATCTTTTTAACAGGTTTTAGTTGGCCTTCTACTATTTTTATCCGCAATTATCCTTGGATAAACTCCTAAATTAACTTCCAAAACTAGCAGTTCTATCATTTTATCCTAATCCCTTTTTGTGTTGGCACCTTCCTACTTTCCTACCATAGGACGAGGTCTCCACGATCATTTGGTGAAGGTTTCAAGCACTTACCCTGTTTAAACCCTTCGCGGGACAAACTCCTTTGTTAATGACTCCATCCCATTGGTTCCATTTCTATGTGAAATGACCAACTGGAAAGTGCTTAGCTTCCTTAAGAGTCTTTGCAACTCTTTATCCAAGAATAAGCCCTTTGTTCCCTATGCCACCTTATTTTCTTCATTTATGATTTCGTGCCATTGGTCCTGTTTCTATCTAAAATGATCAAAATCTAAGACTTCGCACTAAGGTCAGAGCTCCAAAGCTTGACGCTCTTATCCCAACCATTCTTTAAACTGTGCAAATAAATTCTTCTTATCCCTACATATTGGATGTAATTATCCACCTATCAATGCAACATGTCTCATCCCCCGCTTCCCGAGGCATCGTATTTTTGCGCCATTAACAAAACCCTCAGGGTTTATACTCTCGGATAAGTTATCGAGGTGGGGTCCTCCCATTGCAACAATAGTACTTAAAGAAAAACTCTTCATGATGAGTTAGTTGCCTCATGATCCCGACACCTCTTGTTGAGTGCATCCCTTTTGTGCACTATTATCATCCAGCTGGGATCCATCAAGCAGGGTGATGTCATTGTGTCGTCACTTGTACCATGTGTTGAACAATGATTAGTGACATGTGTCACCAAGAAATTCCTCTTTCGGGTGCCCGAAAATGCCAAATATGAGTGTGATGTGTCATGCTCTAATTTCTTTGTTTGAAGGTCATTATCCTTCGATGTTGGTGACGATCGCATGTCACCAAATGTCGTGCTCGAGGAGAGAGAAAGGGCTCTATGACCTTCATTTTGGAACCAATTTCAATTGCTAATATTTTTAGAAAACAGAACTCGGTTCAAGCCATTTCCTTTTTTTTCCATGAGGATAGTGCTTCACTTCACCCCCTCATTGTTAGACCTTTGGAGTAGTCCTTAGCGGACTAATTTATCAATGTGAGGCCGCTGGGTTGCTTCCCATTGGACGATGTTTCATCGGTGTGTCCTACCATCCATCGCTCGAGACTTTCGTTTATTGCATCCTTTGTAATCCTTTGGGGTTCACCCTTCAGGGTATGTCTGTCGGAATGGCCTCATCACCTGGCATCATTCCACTCCATTCATCCCGGTGCTAATATGATACATCTTCACCATACCGTCAGTGTAACTCTGTTAGGTTAGGCTTTCAGGCGGGCTCCTCCTGCATTCATAGAAGTGCTTCCCACTACTATGTTGTCAACCATGTCTACCAAGTCCTATGTTTTTCTGCTCCACTTAGATTTACCACTGAGTTTGGCACTTTTGCCAACTTTGGATATGCACCAAGGCTCCTACAATAACATTTTAACTTTACTAACTTTTACTTCAGGTCACCAACTTTGACTGGATGTAACATTCAATCGAGGAGGCCATTGTCAGAATTCCACATATCACTAGAACTATTTTTGTGAGATCTTTCAATATTTTTAGGATTCACCTACTTATGTAATGATATTATACTCCAAAATGGGATCCAAATTCTCTATACCATCACTTCTACCATGATAATATTCTCGTGATTAATCATTTTCCATGCTCTTCCACCTTTACAATTACCTTTGCCTTTTCCTTTGCTAATAATGATAACATATTTACCAATGCATTTGCAGTTGCCATTTTCTTGCCTCTTCCAAAAAGATTTACCGTGGCCTTTGACTTTAACAACAATGTTTTTCTTTTCCATCAATGACAACATATTTATCAATTCAATTGTCTTTTCTAATATTTGCCATTGCAGTTTCCTTTTACTTTGCCATAAATTACAACATATTTCCAATAAATGGGAAACTACAATAGAAGTGTAAATTAGCAAAGGAAATTTGGACAAAATAATGGACAAGAAGTAGGAGTAGGAAACATAATTTTTTGTGAATCAGTGAGACAACCAATTAAATGTTGGGGTTGCAATTAGAACCATTTGTGGGGATATTGTCCACAAAACCCTCTAAAAAAAATGATAGTAAATAATCTGCAAGAAGCTTCTACAGTTGGTGATATTTCTTGTAATATCCAAAGGACTAATGCAGCTCTAGATGGGAGACAAGGGGATCATCACTCTACTATGGTGGAAATCCAAGGTAATAAGTTTAAGAAAATTATAGTAGTACTAATTGAACTTGGTTCTACTTTAAGTTAAATTTCCCTTGCTACAATTGAAATATTTGGACTCAGAAAGGTAAAGTAAAGTAAGCTCTTGTTAGCACAATTGGCCACAAGAGATAAAAGGAAACTTATAGAAATAAGCAAATATTTGCTATTAAATATGAATAGAAGGAACACTCACTTAAATCTCAACATTTAACCTTTGGGGTCATATGATATTCTTTTGGTATTTATTGGTCGGAACCACACATAGTGGTTTGAAATTTCCTAAAAAGGTATTTTGCTTGCATTAATGATGAAGGGGAAGCTTTTATAGTAAAAGGAGTTCCAAGATATATTTTGGTAGGGAAATTCTTACCTTACAACTAAATAAATTTTCTCGTAAAGGCTTCCAAATGTTTGCAATCTAGATTGAAGATATTTTTTCGTAATAGTCAGAAACCATCTCTAAAGGACTACCATTTATTGGAGCAATATAAATATGCCTTCTATAATGATATACCAAGACTTCCTCCACCAAGTGATATAGATTCACCATTGATTTCATTCCTTGAGTTGTTTCGGTATCAAAAGCCCCATATAAAATAACAATTATTAAGTTAATTGGATTAAAGATTTAGCTGTAAGAACTACATGCTAAGAAGTATATAATATGTTTAGTCAATTTAGTGTGATCTAAATTGCTATTTATATTGTCAACCCGAGGTTCGTAGACTGACAAATTGAGGTGTACTATATGTACTTAGATAACCATTTTCTTATGTTTTTGTCGTTTAAAGCTCTTTAGTTTGTTTTTGAATTTTATTCTTTTCTTAATGTGTGGTGATGAAAGTGAAGTGTGAAGTGTGTGGAGTGTGAATGGTTGTGATTTCTATGCTTGAAAATTTCTCAAAAGAAAGCTTTACAATAACTGAAATGAAACCAATCAAAAAACGAACTAATGGCAATGGCTCAGTATCCTTGCTGCTGAAAATGAAAAGAAAGCAAAAACTTGGAAAACAACTCAAACTAAAGTAAAGCAGTTAACTCACACTACTTGAGCTTTCTAGATCCTATGCCCCTTGGCTCAATCTACCTTAGGGAAGTAATCATGAGCATAACAAGCAATATGATATTTAACTGTTAAAGAAAATAAATTGCAGAAGGAAACTAATCATACTACTTGGATTCTTCAAATCCTTTACCCCTTAGCTCAATATACCTTGGGGGAGTAATTATGAACATCACAAGAAATATGATAACTAAATATAAAAAGAAATTAATCACACTACTTAGACTCCTTTAGTTCTTTACCATAGAGCTCAATCTACTTTATGGAAACAACTATGTGTAAGTAATATGACACTTAAATCACACCACCATTAGTGATATTCTGATCTCCTGCTGATATATTCATTGACCATAGAAAGAAATCATAAAATTATTAAGTAGTATGACACCTAATTTAGCAGAAAAAGAAATAAACAAATAACGATTTGAAAAGGACAATGTTGAATGTAAATTGCAGAAAATAAAGGTTAGGAGACAGGACAAGATGATCACATATGCCAAGAGTTATTAAAGCAAATAAAAGATTGCCCGCGCTGCCTAAAAGGACCTGCAAAAAACAATGATCAGTTTATAAAGACAAAGATTTAAACAACAGAAATCATAAACCATAACATCTTATGTACAAAGTAATGAAAAAATAAAAGCATAAAGAAACTTAAACAAATACTTTACAGGGCTTTATTATGCAGGGGCCCTTTGCCACTTCAGCCAATCAAATGATCATAAAACTATCTTCAGAACAGTCTAGTCATGTATTCAAATCAGCAACATGTAAAATAGTGGGGTGGTATAACCAATAGCATGCGGAAATTACATAATAGCTCAGAAATTCTATGCAGCAAAAAGTCTCTTTACAGCGTTTGGAAACGCATTATTTATAATGTAAAATTCCTACAGCTAATTAAGTAACAACTTAGGCTATTAACTGCGTGCCATGGACACGTAGATCTCATGAGCTGAGATCTAGTTAACTATCGTTATGCTTCTTAAATCCTGGAGTGGTGGGCTGTTAGATTTGTTGTTCAAAAATGATCCTCAGATGTGCTGGAGCCTCCATGAGCTGGGAACTAGGCAACGTTTCATTCACGTGCCTTTAACAGTAACGTGACACCACTGGACTCTTCGGTTGGCCACGTCTTTGACTTAGGTTGACCGTGGCTTCAAAATGATGATTTGGTTGTTTCAAAGGGACACGATCCATGTACATGCCATCTGGAGCTTGCCCATATGGCCCGTTCCTTCAAAAGACACCTGGAGCATAGCCTTTAACAAAATGGCCGCGGAAACCTGTGCAGGCTGCGGAAACCTGTGCTGGCTGCGCAAATTGACAAGTTTCCGCAGCTGCATGAACAAAAGACTAAAACAAACAACAGACATCAGTATAGTTAGAAAACCATGTAAACAGTCCTTTTTAAACTATAATGCAATCATTCAACCACTGGATGAGTGAAGTGAATGGAGTATGAGGGTTAAGAGAGTGTGTAGGAAGGTGCAAGGTTGAGGCTCAACATACCCCCACTGTGAAGGTGTTGCATGTCCTCATGCAACCAAAATTGTGTGATTTCCCTTTTAATCTACATGCTCCAAGGTCTCTGCAAGGACATCTAGTCCTCTTTTCTTTTTCCTTGATGCCATTGACATCATCATCCTTGGTTTTCTAACCAGACATTTAAACTTGAGTTGATTAGAGCCCTTCTTTGCTTCTTGCATCTCTTTTTCAGTTTTCTATTCTTTTTCCACCACAGTCCTAAATGGAGCATGGAATTGTCATGGACCATTTTGTCCACTTTACCTTTCTCTTTGAGTGTTTGATTTTCTTGTATTATGTGCCTATTTAGGACTTCCAGTTCAAACACTTCTTGCTTTAGTGACTGAACCTGGGCATCAAGTGGCAAGGAAGTGCTAGGCCCTGCAGCTAATTGCTGTAGAGATTCCAGATAATTTTACATCTCCTGCTGGTTAGGATCCACATCAGGTGATTTTCTTTGTTTGAAATCAAAATTTTGTGGAGGAGGACTGCCTGCTCCTTCTTGCCGAAAAGGACTTTCCTCTCGCGGAGGGCTTATGTCAAGGCTTGGTTGTTCTGGTGTTTTCTCAAGTATTTCTTCACTCAAGTGAATGATGTGGGACTGTTCTCCCTTTGTTTTCTTCCATTTTCCTTTTAACCGGGAGCTTCTTCTCAAGGATGAACTCACAACTATCTTCTCTGCACTTTGTTTTCCTTTCTGCTGTTTCTTAGCCAAGGCAGCAGCTTTGAGATTCTCTAGCCTTTCTGATAGAGGCTGGTAGTCCTCTTCCAATGATTTTTCAGGTGATGGAGAGATTTCTTGAGTGACTACTTTGCCCTTTTCCTTCTTTTGTTTTTTGTTTTTGGGCTGGTCTTCTTCCTCTTTATGGGCAGTCTCTTCAATTTCTTTAAGAGGGGACTCTTGAGCTGTAGCATTTTT
>APFE031401867.1:0-13093 GCA_000404065.3 Pinus taeda | reverse complement strand
CACGGTTATGCACTAGCTTCAGTGCTCTTTAAAACACAACCGCACTGTAGATGGTGCACACATGCCTATGACACATCATTGCTGGTTCACAAATTTAAATTTTCGTAGTGGTGCATCACATGTATGCATTGGTGCAAATATATAACCTTTTCGCACCCGGACGGAACGTTCACATTATTGAACACACCAATATATAACTATATTTTTAAATATTATTTAGGCAGTGCGTTGGGTAAATATGATAGAACTCATGCGATCAAAACATACCAAGCACACTGCATTTGTGATGGTGATTAAGAGGCATTTTTTTGAGTTCCAAATAGACTTGGTGATGCATTTTTGTTTCCTGTTTAGATTATGTAAATAAATATCTATTTTTTTATGTATTTGTAACTAAATTATTTAAAATAGACATGTCTTTATCATTGTGAACATGATGTAATATTAGCCAAGAGAAATGTGAAAAACGTGAATTTTAGTGACTACCTCATGATAATTTAATTTGTATTATTTTAAATGTATTATTTAACTCATATTTATTATTAAAAAGAGTTAAATTTAAACCAGTACAATAGCAAATAAAGAACCAAAATAACATCAAAATGTGAAAAACATGAATTTTAGTGAATATCTCGTGATAATTTAATTTGTATCATTTGAAGTGTATTATTTAACTCATATTTATTATTAAAAAGAGTTAAATTTAAACCAGTACAATAGCAAATAAAGAACCAAAATAACATCAAAATATTATATCTTTATTACTAGAAGAAAAAAATGTACTTGCCTCTTTAAGGGATATTTATTATTAAAAAGAGTTAAATTTAAACCAACACAATAGCAAATAAAGAACCAAAATAACATCAAAATGTTATATCTTTATTACTAGAAAAAACTTCACTTGCCTCTTTAAGGGAGAATTTCCAATAGAGTAAATCACCAAGTACAAGTAACTTGATCACAAGCCTTATTTGACATTTCTTTATCCTCATCTTTAGAGAAAAAAAAAATTAATTTAAATTGGTAAGAGTTGCTATAAATATTAAATTTAAATTCCTTGAAAATCTTATAACTTTAGTAATTGCGTCATAAAGTGTTTCCCTCTGAAATCAACTCCCTTAGGTGCACACCTATCATCATTCTTTGTCGTTTGATCCATCGTTATATGATTGGATTGTCCTAGTCCGTTGATTTAATTGCACCGACACAGACGGTACGGTTTTCTGTTTCCCTTTGCATGGATGTTGTTGTCTTATACAATTCCTGTTATGTGTTTGTCGATGAGGGTTTTCCCACATCCTATGGAAACTACCCTATGCCCGTCCACCTGTGTTTCTTGACACCATCCAACCAATGCATGCTTAGTCGCAGAAGGGGGATGCCATGTTTGTCAGCAAGGGTTTTCCCACATCCTATGGAAACTACCCTACGCCCGTCTGCAGGGTACCTATCCTCTTGTCTCCCAAACCGGGATGAACCAACTCCATATCTTTAACTTTATGTTGGCAGTTCTCCATGTGTTTTATAGTCTCTTTAGGGAGAGAGAAAGTAAGTGAAAGGCTCAATATCATTCGATTTAAATTCTACCTTTGATTTTTCTGTTTTGATATCTGCGTTCATTCAGATCCTCTGTTACAACTAATATCTGTAAGTCCTCTGATATCTGCAAGTCCTTCTGGTGCCCAGATGAGGCATTGGAAAGCAATGAAAAGGGAAACACAAACATTGGATTATGAGTTTTCAAATGGTGAGTTCTTTTGGCTATTCTTCAAACAAGGTTTATCTAGGAGAGTGTTTCTTCAAGCATCTGGATACTTTCAGGTTGAAAAGTAATAAATGATACTAGAGTTGGAAACTCTCTCAGATTATAATTGGGATGATGATTGGGTAATGATTTCAACTTACAATGTCAAATCATTATCAATATTTTGGGGATTGGGTAACTTTTTGAGGCTATGTAGAAAATTGTGTTGAGTTTTGATTGCTTTGTTGGCTTTTTGGGTCTAGTAGATCTTGTAAGGTTCAGATTAACCCATGAAACTTCATTTGCAAGGACTCATATCAGTTTCTGGAGCCAAACACCAGTTCTTAAATGGACTGTAAGTAATTCATACTTCCAAATCTTAACTGTGAAATATCCATTTCCGTTTCAACACTAACTTTACTTAGATTTACAGGTATGTTTCTTTCGACACCTATCAGTAACTAAAACTGATTACCTGACCTTGCGCCATGGATTCATAATTGTAAGACCTTGTATTTTAAAATAATCTTTATTATTTCATATTTGGTTGTTTCTATCCCCATATCATTCATGTAGCAAACCTGATTTGTACTAAAGCGTCTATTCTTTGAACTGTACAGGCTCACCTTCATCCAACTAGCAAGTTTAATTTTCATAAATATATCAAGAGATCATTGGATGATGACTTCAAGATGGTTTTTGGAATCAGGTTAGTGAAGATTCCTCTGTTAACAAAAGTTTTAGTCTTCCAAGAAAACCTTGCTTTGTCATCCCTCTAGTTATTCTGAAAACCTCCTCTTGATTTTTACCTAATGCGCAACCTTCACTGCATTATCTACATTCCTCCATTGTGGGCTTTTGTTGTAATCTTTTTGCTTCTCAATTTGTATGGTAAGTATTCAACACTCTATCTCTACTTCCAATGACTTCAATCTACATATTCTTAAAAGGAGTTTCTGGTGTTGTTTAAGCTAACATCCTTTTTTTGGTTGGATTTATTTCTATGAGTAGGGTGGTAGTCATTCTTTTGGCTCTCTTTAGTTCCCTTAGTTGTAAGTGCACAAAAATCTTGGACTAATATGACATTGAATTATTAATAATGGGAGTTAATAATCACGACAATTTTTTTGATTGAATTCTTTGGGTTTTATGTCATTTTATCTCCAAAATATACACAAATAATTTTGTTGGTTGGAACAAAGCTACAAGTTATAATAACAGAGTTGGCCTTAGAAATTCAAGGGAGGCATGTTGTAGTTAAAGGAACCCCAACTATGCAACCAACAAATAAATTGTTTTGGTTCAATCGCCCTCAACTTATCCTTTTCTTGATCCATTTCAGTCTTTTCTAGGTATCAAAATGATTTGCATTCTAAATTTCAATTAACAAATTGTATTTCTAAATCCTATTCACTGAGTATTTATGGAAATACCAATTGCTAAATGGTTAACTTATGTTCTACAGAATGTTTTCCAGCTTACTTTCTTCTTGTGGATGTGGGTAAGCACTATGTTCATTCAATGAAGGATAAATTCTTGTTTATAGAATCATAGGATTTACTATGGTAACGATGGTAAAAGTTGCAGTATAAGTTACCCTAGATCAATTTCAGTTTATCCAACTAAATTGGTTCAATTCTATTGCATCCCTACACCATATTTATGTTTGACTTTATATGTTTGCAGTATGAGCTTGGCCTGAAACCGTGTTTCCATGATAGGCTTGATATCACCATAATTAGAATTATGATTGGCTAATTATGTTTATTATATAAACATATAGAGTGTTGTGGTTGTTTATTTTTTAAGTTATCAAAGAACTTTATCTTGCCTAATATGTAAACAGAGCTCATTCCAATCAAACAGGTTATCAATTCAGATTCATTCCAATCAAATGGGCTATCAATTTAGATTTATTCTTTCCTTTTCATTTTATAGATTTAGTATTATTGATTTGGTTTAGTACTAGATTATTCTCATGCAGATCCAGTCTGTATAAGGAGAAGATTGACAGTAACCATATTTTGCATCTGATAAGGACTACATTTGGTTGTTTATGTGCCTAGGGTTCTTGTGAAGCTTCTATGTAGCTACATCACACTTCAACTTTATGCATTAGTGACCCAAGTGAGTCTTTCGATGTTCATTGAAACAATCAACTTTGGGTGTTTAAGAGGATCGACTAAACTTTAGAACATATTCAATTTTATAATACAAACTGCTAAAGTTACATAGGTCAAGTCTTCACTACCTGTTTATTCACCTTAATTACTTTGTACAGAAGACATATATAGTCAAGCCATACATTACGTGATGCTTATATATCTTATCTAGTATTTATAAAATTGGAGATAAGGCATCCCTTCATAATTACATAAACTCATAGTACATATATTTATTAGAGAAAAATAAGAGTTGGTAAGTTCTTTTGGCAGAACAAATCATTCACTCTATTGAAATCTTCTAGTAAAACCTCGCATGAATTTTTGTTAGACAAATATGACTAGTTCAAAATATGCTTCCTTTTGTTTTTTTCAATTAATTTCTTAGCATTCTTACTTATACCAAAAAAGGGGAGAAAAGGGCACAATGATGATGCAACTGTGTGAGGGTGTGTATAGATGGATGAAAAACGCATAATATTTTAGCAAGCTTTTTTTCCAAATTGTACAAGTGCTTTGTTCTAGTGAGTTTTAGGATTCTTGAAATAATTCTTCTTTGTGTAAGCATCATGTTTCACTCTATTGAACACTTGGGGTAAAGTCTCAAAGGTTTGATGTTCATTGAAAATACAATCAACTTTGGGTTTTGAGAGGATCGATTGAACTTCAGAACATATTCAATTATATAATACAAATTGCTAAAGTTACATAGGTCAAGTCTTCACTACCTGTTTATTCACCTTATTTTCTTTGTAGGGAAGACATAAATAGAAAAGCCATACATTACGTGATGCTTAGATATCTTATCTAGTATTTACAAAATTAGAGATAAGGCATTCCTTCAGAATTACAGAAACTCATAGTACACAAATTTATCAGAGAAAAATAAGAGCTGGCAAGTTCTTTTGGCAGAACAGATCACTCACTCTATTGAAATCTTTTGGTAAAACCTCGAATGAATTTTTGTTAGACAAATATGACGAGTTCAAAATATGCTTCCTTTTGTTTTTTTCAATTAATTTCTTAGCATTCTTACTTATACCAAAAAAGGGGAGAAAAAGGCACAACAATGATGCAGCTCTCTGTGGGTGTGTATAGATGGATGAAAAACACATAATTTTTTAGCAAGCTTTTTTTCCAAATTGTACAAGTGCTTTGTTCTGGTGAGTTTTAGGATTCTTGAAATAATTCTGATTTATGTAAACATCATGTTGTGCTCTATTGAAGACACGGGGTAAAATCTCAAAGTTTGATTTTCATTGAAAAATACAATCAACTTTGGGTGTTTGAGAGGATCGATTGAACTTCAAAACTTAGGGGAGAAAAAGGGACAATGATGATGCAGTTCTCTGTGGGTGTGTATAGATGGATGAAAAACACATAACTTTTTAGCAAGCTTTTTTTCCAAACTGTACAAGTGCTTTGTTCTGGTGAGTTTTAGGATTCTTGACATAATTCTGATTTATGTAAACATCATGTTGCGCTCTATTGAAGACATGGGGTAAAATCTCAAAGTTTGATGTTCATTGAAAAATACAATCAACTTTGGGTGTTTGAGAGGATCGATTGAACTTCAAAACTTAGGGGAGAAAAAGGCACAATGATGATGCAGCTCTCTGTGGGTGTGTATAGATGGATGAAAAACACATAACTTTTTAGCAAGCTTTTTTTCCAAACTGTACAAGTGCTTTGTTCTGGTGAGTTTTAGGATTCTTGAAATAAGTCTGATTTATGTAAACATCATGTTGCGCTCTATTGAAGACATGGGGTAAAATCTCAAAGTTTGATGTTCATTGAAAAATACAATCAACTTTGGGTGTTTGAGAGGATCGATTGAACTTCAAAACTTATTCAATTATATAATACAAACTGCTAAAGTTACATAGGTCAAGTCTTCACTACTTGTTTATTCACCTTATTTACTTTGTACAGAAGACATATATAGTCAAGCCATGCATTACATGATGCTTAGATATCTTATCTAGTATTTATAAAATTAGAGATAAGGCATCCCTTCAGAATTACAGAAACTCATAGTACACAAATTTATCAGATAAAAATAAGAGTTGGCGAGTTATTTTGGCAGAACTGATCATTCACTCTATTGAAATCTTCTGGTAAAACCTCGAATGAATTTTTGTTAGACAAATATGACCAATTCAAAATATGCTTCCTTTTGTTTTTTTTCTATTAATTTCTTAGCATTCTTACTTATACCAAAAAAGGGGAGAAAAAGGCACAACAATGATGCAGCTATGTGTGTGTGTATAGATGGATGAAATACACATAATTTTTTAGCAAGATTTTTTTCCAAATTGTACAAGTGCTTTGTTCTTGAGAGTTTTAGGATTCTTGAAATAATTTTGTTTTGTGTAAGCATCATGTTTCACTCTATTGAAGACTTGGGGTAAAGTCTCAAAGGTTTGATGTTCATTGAAAAGATAATCAACTTTGGGTGTTTGAGAGGTTCGAATGAACTTCAGAACATATTCAATTATATAATACAAACAACTAAAGTTACATAGGTCAAGTCTTCACTACCTATTTATTCACCTTATTTACTTTGTACAGAAGACATATATAGTCAAGCCATACATTATGTGATGCTTAGATTTCTTATCTAATATTTATAAAATTAGAGATAAGGCATCCCTTCAGAATTACAGAAACTCATAGTACACAAATTTATCAGAGAAAAATATGAGCTGGCAAGTTATTTTGCCTGAACAGATTATTCACCCTACTGAAATCTTCTAGTAAAACCTCGAATGAACTTTTGTTAGACAAATATGACCAGTTCAAAATAAGCTTCCTTTTGTTTTTTAAATTAATTTCTTAGCATTCTTACTTATACCAAAAAAGGGGAGAAAAGGGCACAACGATGATGCAGCTGTGTGTGGGTGTGTATAGGTGGATAAACACATAATTTTTTAGCAAGCTTTTTTTCTAAATTTTACAAGTGCTTTGCTCTGGTGAGTTTTAGGATTCTTGAAATAATTATACTTTGTGTAAGCATCATGTTTCACTCTATTGAAGACTTGGGGTAAAGTCTCAAAGGTTTTGTTCTGGTGAGTTTTAGGATTCTTGAAATAATTCTACTTTGTGTAATCCTCATGTATGAAGGATCATGTTTCACTCTATTGAAGACTTGGGGTAAAATCTCAAAGGGTTTTCTATGTTAGACAAGTATTACCACTCTATAGTGTGCTTCCTCTGTTTTTTCAGTTAAATTTTGTATCATTCTTGATGTGCCTAAAACAAGAGGAGAAAGAGGCAAAATGAAAATGTTTGTGCCCCTGTGTTTTGATAGATTTATAGGTTTCCTCCTATACTTAGTTAACACAAGGCCTAACATTTGTTTCGCAGTAAACACTTTCAGTACATGTTGCAGCCTAGGCAAGTTCATCAGGTTGCTACAAATACAAGCTCTAATACTTGGAAGGGGGCAGTGCATTTTGCAGTCTGAGATACGTTAGCGATGGAGAAGTGGTGTCGCAAGGTTTTCAAAATTCTGATTGGGCAGGTAGTGCTTGTGACACAAATAACACTTCAAGGTGCTCTTTCATTTTAAGTTCAGCTACGGTTTCATGGTCCAGTAGTTAACAAAGTACAAACTTATGCAACACTCAGTTCAATAGAAGCATAATATATGGTTGCCAGTTCTTCTAGTTGTGAAACCAACCGGTTTTGGAAAGTTACTAACATAGCTGACAAATCAAACTTTGGATACTTCTGTAACAATCAAAATTGTATCAAGCTCTCTAAATTTTATCAGAGAAAAGAGTTCATAAAGGAGTTGTGGTTCTACAGCACATTCCAACAGATCAGTAGCTACCTAGTATTTTGACTAAACCTTTGGTGAAAGGGAATTTAAAGATGACTTGGATTGGTGGAGAACACTTTTCTTGATAAGAGGGATTGTTAAATAGTCTTCCTATGATCATCTTCTACTGGGTTGAAGCACAAATGGCAAATATGGACACCATTTGTTACAACAACATTACATAAAGCCATACATTGGTAAATTTCATACAGCATAATGATCAATATATGAGGATGCAACTTAAAAAGGAATTGTGGGCATATTCATAATTTTAGTATTCCAGCAATGAGTGTGCATGCATGAATTAGCTATAGATAGAATAGCATGAGCTTATCCTTACTCTTCATTTTAGAGATAAGGAACTAAATTTATATGAGGCAGTTCTGTTATATTTTTAACAGTCTTTTTAAATTCATTTTTGTATCTGGTAAATAGAGTACAAATCTTGCTTGCAACGCAATCTCTTGCATGGAGATCCCAAGATCTAAGAGATAGATCTATTTTTTGTAAACCTAGACACCCACTAAGATCTATAAGAGAAAAGGTTAGGGTACAAATCTGTATCGATATTAGAGAGTTTTAGTTTTATTTATGCTATAGAAAATTATGCATATCAAATTTTCTAGCAGCTTTTTATTCAATGGTAATGGAATAGCATTAACAGGAGCTCTCGACAGTGATCTACATGTTCTGTGTATGTTTTCTAACTATGTTCATATATAGGCTCAAACGAGATTCAGATTACAGTTTCGATTAGCCTTTAAATTCAGACTTCGCTAGTTTCCTATGGGAGAAGAATATGTTTACCAAGTCTTACTAAATTTCATTAGTCAAGCCTACAACTTTCATGGAGTATGTGATTGTCTAGCCAATATAGAAGAAATTTCGCTTCATTAGATCCATGCTAATAATTTTTGCTTTGGATGAATTCACAGGAATGGTCCATGCATACTTGTGTTTGTTCACAATTGGGATTGAAATTCACGAAGGCACATGTGTTTTTGTCAAATGATCTGGATTCTTGTTCAATTTGAACAGAGCCAAAAGAAAACATGTCAAACTACAGACCTACAATGAAGAAGAACAACAGAAAGAGCTGAAATCAAGATTTCAACCCATCAACATTATCATTGGAACCATTTGCATCTTGCAAACCTACTGTGTCTTCCAACCTTAGAGTGCAACTTTTGTTGGCTGTCGTATGTACAAAATATGTCATTTCTTTTGACTGCAATACATTGACACTTGAAGGAGCATCCTGCTCTGTCATATCTGGCTGTATTTTGAGTCCCTCAACAGCTAGAGCTTCTATTTTCTCAATAGCAGAAAGGACTAGCTCCTCAAGTGATGCAAATTCATTGTAAGAACCGTTAATGACAAATGCCTTGAGTTTCTGCATCCCAAATCTCACTTGTTTTGTTCCTTCGGAAATAATCATCCTTTTACCAATAGGTAGCTGGTCATAACTACAATCTGATCTCCTGACTCGACCTATTAAATTACTACATGTTGAAAAACAAGAATAAGTGATAGTCATGGCCAAGAAGAGCTTCTTTGAATGCACATAAATTTTTCCACACATAAATGAAAAAATGGCAATAATATTTGTCTCACATGCTTTTGGATATGTCAAGGCCAAACCCTACTTCCAATGCTACTTGCTGAAGAGATTTCCGAGTAATCTCTTCAAGTGGCATCATTTCTTCAGCTTGCATGGTAAGCTTTTCAGCTCTGAGAGAAGCCAAACTGTGCAAAATATCAACAACACTCAAATCTCTTTGGACTGACATTGCTAGAGGCTTTGATACTTGCATGATTAATCTCCCATTGCTTTTATTAGTATTAGATAACATGGGATCCATTTTCCTTAGTAAACCTCCCTCCTTCATCGAGACAACTAAACCAAGATCATTTGCAAGAGCAGGTAGGTGAACAAACCCTGGTACAGGAGAATTTATGGGATTGCCAAATCCACCTGAGGCATCTAGAGGAGAATTCTAAAAATTATTTTCTTTCAGACCCCACTTTTGCATCAGTGCTTCTGCCTTTGCATCGTCTAGAATCCTAAATCGTATTTTACTGCGTGTTGTCTGCATCGCTTTAAGCTCTGATTCTTCAGCCAGCACTAATGATACCAATTTCAGATCTTCATCTAAGCCGTGATTATGTCTAGAAGTTTGTGTGGAACTTGAGAGAACAGGGACATAAATTTCATGCCCACGGTTGCCTACTTCCAAGAAAGACCCTTCCTGAAACTGGTGGCAAAGGCGTGCCCTAGTCAAGCATGTTTCACTTACAGAGCCTAAACAAAAAAAACTATGATCTTTATAAAGCATATTGAGGAATTCACTCTCAACCAAATCATCATCATCTCTATTAGAAGCCTTTCCCAAATTGTTGTGTCTCTCTTGTTTATGGTCATGAGACACTTGAGCGTCACCATTCTTCTCCAAACAGGAATCAAGAGAAACTGATTGCTGAACCTGTGAGACACTTGTGCCATTCTCGATCCTGCCATCCTCTTCCCTAGATATCAAACTATTCACTTCACAACTCTTATTGCCATCCAGTAATTCTGACAGATTGCTACCGTTGATCTCCACCCCCTTCTCAACCACTGTGAACTCAATATCATCCTATAGACTAACAACTTTATTATCATTCTTCGAAGCAGCCTCTCTAAAAATATAATTGGATCGAGCCCGAAGATTGACTAGAAGGAATAAGCTACTTTTCACTTCAAAAGCAAACAAGGATGCCAAACTGGACCCCTTCACATCTTCTGACGGTTGAACTTGCACTCTAGTTTTAGAAGGGCTCTCATTAACAGGGTCTTCTAGGCTCAAATCAGTTATATGTTCATGATTTGTCCTAGGTGCAGATATGGAGGTAGATACATGACCTCTTAATGCACATATTGATGGACTTCTAGATTGCTTTGATAATTTGTCACAAAAATGTACATCACCAACACTTTTTGGCAGTTGCCACAGCTCCTTGTTCAGGATCATATAACAGAATGTCACAATTAAAGTTCTTCCTTTAACCTTACCTGCAAGCTTAAAACTTGTAGTCCAGCTTCTGGGCTTTGCATTCTCTCTATCATCGGCTATAAATTCTGGAAGCAATTTTTTGAGATCAAGTCGATGCTTCCCAAAATCTAAGCCCTCGACATCCAATGCAGTCATATTGAAAAGAGTAAAAAATTTTGAACTATAATGCATACCTTGATCGGATTTTTTGTTGCCATATATGGTGGAAGTATGGTGGAGAGTTTCTTCAAATTCTGTAGTTCCTTGAGAAACAGTAGCAGATTCTGTATATACCTCTTTATTTCTTCTCCTCCAATAGACATAAACACGAGAGCCATTCATGCTTTGTAGAAGTCCCTCTATTCGATGTAATTAACAATTTTTGGACCTTGGTAATTCTTACTCGCCTCATCTCTTTTTAAAATTATAATCTCAGTAAGTTTACTTCATCATAATAAATCCTCAATACTATGAACTAGAACTTTTAACTTTTGATTATAATTTTAATCTTAATTATGTTTGAATCCCGTTTTTAGAAAATATTTTTTGACCAATCTAATATATATTATATTATATATATATATATATACCAATCAATAAAGTTATGATCTCCTTATTTCTTTTCAATTTAATATACATAGACAAATCAAATAAGATTTTTTGACTAATCAAATAAAGTTATGATCTCCTCATTTCTTTTCAATTTAATTTACCTTAATTAGACCTACCATGAAAACATCCTTCACATGCTTGGCAAGTGCACAACCCTTGCACACTCCTTTCTTCTCAACCTTGAAGATTGGAAATCCCCACACCATGTTCTGCAAGATTGGTAACATTCACTAGAGCAAGTGACCTAGTCTCTTTTGCCAAAGCTCACACAAGTTGTTGCTATCATGCCCTAAAGTTCTTACATACAAAACATCAATAACTTAGTAAGCTTAAGGATATCACTTGATGGATCCCACTCTTGCAACTGGATAAGTGGCATCATCACCAAGTTCCACTAAAGGTACTCTTGTTATAGGTGTATGTTTGCAGGCTCCACAGTCCACATACCAGTTGAGATCAGACATGATGTCAGATGATAGGCATGAGACCATTGAGAAGTGTATCTCAAGAATGGATGAAAGCTCATCCACTTGAGATGATGCTTTTTCACTCCTTGCAAGTCGCTTCTAGCATTGTTGCTTGCCCTTCCCCTTCTTTTGATGACATTGGAAGCAAAGTGCCCAAACTTTTGACACTTGAAGCACTTGATGTGGCTCAAGTCCTTCTTTCCCTGGTTACAAGAACCTGGCTTCTCTTTCTTCCCTTTTTAACCCTTCGTAGTTCCTCTTTTATGTTTCCCTTATTCATCTTACTAGCTAGGACAACATCCTGCTCCTTAGTACCTGCAATAGTATCCAGTATTGTCTCCTTCTAGTTGAAGTCGTTCCGTAGCCTGCTAAAAATGGGAAGTTTGTTTTGGCCAAATGTCATAGCCAAAAAGTTTCCAAAAAGAACAAGACCTATTTAATGCAATGGGCATTGGGTACTAGCTCTTTACCATTCACCTACTAATTTGCATCTTCAATGATTCTTTATATGTCACAATGTTTCTCGAATTTATGCCTTACAACGTTTACTTTGCAACATCTGGTGCAAATGCTAGTAAAATAAATTTTATAAAAATAGAATTTTTAAGCTGTATTAAATCTAAATTGATGCTCTACAACTTAGTAAGGGAGAGATGTTGTCACATAACGTTACATTTAAAAATAGTAAAATAATAATTGAAATTAACAAATTAAAAATAGTAAGAAAAGAAATTAATATCTGCTAGAATTACAATACTTCAATTTACACCTCAATCTTATATGATTTTACATAAAGATATAATGTAACCGAAAGTTTAAAAAATATTAATAGATTATATAATAATAAAATATACCATATTATTAGAGAGAGAAATGTACATGGGCAAGGAAATATAATTTTAATTTTACTACAAAGAAAAAAGTGATTTGTTCACTTGACAAGAAATAGTATTATTGATATTACATTATGTATAATTCATTCTATGTTCCATTTACTTGTGATATTTAAAACAAAAATATATTTATAACAAAAAATATTTCGTTGACAACCATATGTAAAATATTTCAATGTCCATATTAAATAACATAATTTTATAGATACTTTATATAGAAAAAAATAAAGTAATTTCAATTGAATTTTTTCTTATATTTTCACTTTAGTGAGGAAGATTGAGAGAATTCTTATTCCATTAATAGTTGTTTTCTAATTCAATGTATGAGAGATATTTGTATAATTTTCAATGTTTAATATG
>APFE031401860.1:0-12982 GCA_000404065.3 Pinus taeda | reverse complement strand
TTTTTGATTAAATGTATATTATTTTTGTTTTAATTTACTTTTTTAATTATGATAACATTTTACAAATTATAGAATAATGATCAAATAATAAAAGGGTTGTTTTTAGTGTGATTTTTTGGACTTTTCGGTGTTGGAATCAAGAGAAAAAAATTTGAAGTGAAACATTGATTTGTGTTATTTATACTCATTTTTTGACTGTATATATGGATTCAGTGTCGTGAAAAACCCCAAGGCTCTTGGATTGTGCAAAGGTTAGCTATCAAGCTTGTGATTTCAATAAATTCCTACAACTTTGGAGAAATTAAACCCGAAAAAATTTCCAAAAATTCTCATTAAAGACAACTAAAAGCACCGTGTAAAACCCCAAGGCACTTGGATTGTGTAAAGGTTACCTATCAAGCTTGCGATTTCAATAAATTCCTAGAAGTTTGGAGAAATTAAACCTGAAAATTTTTCCAAAAATTCTCATTAAAGACAACTAAAATAATAAATGAGCTTATGTGAAATCAAATTACATTATGTAAATATTTATATTTATAGAAAAAGAAATTGCATATTTTACATCATGTTTGGATTTGTTCTTGTTTTCCCCTTCAAAGATATCAACTCCGCTGCCATATAGTTTGCAAGGCATACTCATTTTATTTGTGCTTATTTTTTTGTTGATAATGAAAATGATTACTGCACAAATGCAAATACCACTTGGTTCCAGACTTGGAAAACCTACGAATCTGTGCCCGACACGATCCATCCCTTGTCCGCTTCTTCCGCATCCAATTTGTTTCCTCTGGCATCCTTAAAGTGATATATAACAACCTTGTAACTTTCATCTTTAAGCAATCTTGGGTCACTTGTTATCATAAATATATGAAGCATTTGTCCACTTGATCCTCTTGGACGGTAGGTGTCGTGCATCTTATATGGCTCAGGACTTTTTCTGACTTCATATGTTATACGGAAGCAACCACTGGGGCTGTTGGTAATAAAGCACATGAATATTGAAGCTTGTGAATTGGCAGTTTCCACCAATACAGGAGATTTGACTGTGCTTGTTGCAGGGACATCCAACACTGTAATATAGTCAAGATTATCTAGAATGCATCCTATATCCTTCTCCAGAACAAAGTTACATAAATTCATGTCAGTTGCTTGTCTTGATTCTAAGTTTTAATTATGATATCAATCCAATCCAACTTCATTAGGAAAAATTAATGACCCACCATGTGAACATTGTCTTTTCCAACAAAAAAAAACAGCTGACATGTAAGAGGGCGATATCTACACAATTTCCCAAATTCCACTACTATCATTGAATAGCATAAGTACAATCTATCGCTTTTAATTTCAAAATTAGCCTTAACACTGATTCACCCCCTCTCAAAATTAGCCATTCAATGCCACCATTTATGACAAAACCTCCTTCTTCTTCCTATAAATTGACCACTCACCTAAGTGATCAGGGGTTGGAGTATGCGGAATTGTAAGGAGATAATGTTGCTATGAGAATTGGCTTTGAAGCAAGTATTGTAATGCTACAAGTTTGTCATGCTTTTGATGTGATGTGGATGGGATCCAAGCTGGAGGAATGACTTTGAATCAGACAAAATGGTTGTAATTCCTTCTTCTATTCAATAAAGTATTTGAACCTTTCTCCCTTATGTTTGTATTTTCTTATGATGCTTACATGTGTCAAATGAATCTGATTCCATTTACTTGTATTCAATAGATCTTTTGCTTTGATCAGTTCTTTGTCTTTTGTTGGTGTTTACAGGTACCTCTCAAGTGTGTTAAGTATGGGAAGGAGCGACAAAATCGATACAAAGGAGACAAGAGGAAAGTGAAACTACAAGTAGGTATTTTCTTTGTCTTATCTATTGCTTATAGGAAAAGGCTAAAGTGCTTTAAACTATTGTTCTAGATATGGCTACTTATCTAGGGAATTAATGTTTATCTGTAGATACTAAATTCTCCTAAACACCATGAACCCTTTCTCTCTCCTCTGACAGGACACATGGCAGTAGTTGATTGGCCCTGAGGGGCTTACGGTGGAAGCTGACATCAACACAAGGTGGTAGTATGGAGGACACATGGTAGTTAGAATCAACACTTTTGGGTGGCCTAATGGAGAAAATTCAGGTGACAAGTGTCACCAATAAGGAGATGCCACATGGAGATGATGACAAGAGCATGACATCATTTCATAGGTCAGAATATTAGAGGTTGGGATTTCATAACTCCTTATTAATTGATTTTCAAGAAATTCTTGATACTAGGGAACTTTGATGTTGTTTAGCACTTGGTTGTGGAGACCCAAAGAACTAAGGGAACAGATAAGGGCATAACACCTAAGTGCTGAGGAGACGCCACCTAGGTACTTTGGAGGTTGGATATTTTGTAAAATATCTATAATTATAATTCGAAGAAAGACTTGATGCAGGAAGCTTCGATGTGTTTGGCACTTGGTTGTGGAAGCCCAAAAAACCAAGGGTGGAGAGAAAACACATAAGGAGATAAGCCCTGGATGGGATCCTCAAGGCCTTAGCACCTTAGTGTTATGCCACCAGTCACAGTTCCCGGTCCCATGGAGGAAGTGCGATAAGGGGCTAAGAAGAAGGGGATAAAGGCCAAGCTTGGGATTTTGTAATATCCTAATCCTGTGTTAATAAAAATTTACGATACATGGGGTTCAAAAATTCCAATATAGTGGTGTTGAAGCCACCATTCACAACACATGGTCCTATGGTGGAAAAATAGAAAGAGGCTAAGCAAAATGGGTTGAAGGCCAATCGAAAGCTTGCAATTACCTAAGGTCATTTTAGTAAAATTTATGAAATGAGAGGCTCCGATATAAAAACATAGAGGTGTATGGTGAATGAATGAGTCAAGAGCTAAGAGATTTAAAAAGGAGTTGGTCGTTGGAATAAATGGCGACTATAGAGTTCATTGGGTCAGTGACAGAGAAGACCATGATTTCTCGGGATGATTCAATGAAGTTTGTCATCCCCAATCTTTCCTACATGCATGCTTCAGAGAATTGAATGAAGATCAGAGCCTTGGGGACATGAGACGTGTTCATAGAAAGGACAGGTGCCTTGTTGGAGTGTGTAGGTTGACTGAGGATTCATGTCTCAAAATGGAGACACCGAGGTGCCCATTCTCATGTTTAATATGGAAACAAAGTTCAAGCAAGAGTTGTAAGAGAAACATGGAAAAACATTTAGGAGTACTTGGGTAGTGTAAATAGCAGAGTGATGGCTGATAGAGACAACATTGATCACAACACAAGAGAGGAAGACAACCCAGGATTACAGTTGGGCAATGTGGGGAAATGAAAAATTGGTGAGAGAGCTATGTGGAGAGATTTATGCATGTGTGTGCGCTATTGTGTGAGGCCAAGTGAGCCTGTTCTGCTGAGAAGATGTTGAGAGTGCCAAGGCAGAGGAAAGAAACCCTGAGAGAGAGCCCGTGCTACTATGTGAAAGGCTGAAAGTGCCAGATCAGAAAAAGAAGGCTGAGATATGAGTGTATGTTGCTAAGAGCATAAGAATGAAAGAAATGGGTTAGTACAGAGTGAGAAGAGAACAATAGATTTCTGAATGTATTTTGATGAGAGAAGAGGGAAAATAATGTCGTGTGGGCCAAGGGCTGCAGAGAACAAATCCGATATCAGTTAGAGTGGCTGCCATAGACAGTGAACATAAGTTCATTTAGTGTGGGTTGGAGCCTACATACAGGGAGCTAGTGCTTCCATCCCTATTGGGTGTCTGAGAAGTCTTGGTGGTTGGTGCCTCCTACAAGTTAGTTCTTGCAACAAATCTATGAATTTGGTGCTTCACATGGTGTTTTTGGTAAGATGATAAGGTGTCTACAAAAGGAGGGAGTTGATGTTTCCTTCTAGTGAGTGCTAGAAAAAAATCAAAGGGAGTTGGTGATTTCTATGAGTAGTGGCTCACAAAAATTGATGTAATAGAGTAGGTGCTCTTATTTTACATCAATAACAATAACAAGATTTGGTGGTTTTTTCCTGAATGGGTTTCCATGTAAAACCTCTATGTCATATTTGTGTTGCTCATGATGTGTATGATGGTGTTGATTCATATGGTTGATGTTATGGTTTGTTAATGGTTTCTCTCATTTAGTGGATGCCAAGTCAATGAGTGAAAAAATATTGGCATAAAAAGTAAAATTAGCCTTAACACTGATTCACCCCTTCTGAGTATTAACATTGTTTCTAACACTTTAATCTTGTGCTTGATTTTGGCTTGGATTTTGTTAGATTTTGAATGTTGTCTCTTCCACTTGAGCTTGAAAAGTTTCTTCTTCCACCTCTATGTGGACTTCTTCCTGTACCTCTATATTTTGATCTTCCTCTACCTCTACCTTGACCAACTAAGACCCATGTCTTGAAAGCATGTCCTAATGAATTATTTGTTGTTCTACTTAGTCTATGTTCATGAGAAACCAGTGACGCGTTAATCTCATCCACTGAAAACTATGAGATATCATTTTTCTCCACAATGACCACAATAATAGTATCAAATTGTTGGTAAACTACTTAGAAAAATTACAATTATTGTCTTTTCTTCAAGTGTCTCACTGTGAGATTTGATTTGAGTTACCACTCCAATAAATTGTGTAAAATGTGAGTCTACTGCTTCATACTTCTTCATACATATAATTTCAAAATCTCTTTTGAGCATTTGTAGCTTTGTTGTCTTCACCTTTGTATATTGTTACTGTAGATTCAAACTGCTTATGTAATATGCTAAAGAAAAAGACTTGAATCTACTCTACTCATTAGCGGAAACAAAAATTGATCAATGAAATCACGAAGCAAAAAAGGAAGAATTTCAATCACGCATAACACAATATTTTTTTGGGGAAAGCAACATATAAAAACCCTACTATCTATATATTTCATTAACCAGAAGATATGAGAAGAAAATGCAATGCTTGTTCAAACCAAACAATCTTTGCACACATACAAATTGTCTCACTACTAAACAACCATCTCAAGCCAATACTTAGTCAGATCTACTGCTTGCCATGATTCCACTTCATTGCATAGTTTCCAAGGGAATTAGCCCATATTTAATTGGGAAATTCCTCACTAATAACTGCACAATCCATCCATAGGCCTTCTACTGATTTCATCCATCACTTGTTTAATTTAGATGAATTTACAATTGATATTACACTATCCCTGAACTTTAATCTCAACTTGGTATTCATCTGAACTAACATACATGAGCTATTTTGAGTTAATTATCAGTTATTGGATTGATCATAGCATGCGAATTATATCAAATTTAACTCACTTGACCACTCACTAGTTCATCCAATAGTTAGAACTAGTTTAACTAAATTTAACTCAGTTAAACTGAATTAAATAATTACAACTCAATATTAACTCAACCTAAGCCCCTAAAATTTAGGGATCACTCCACATGACTCTAGATAGACTTCCAACTTCAATATACTGAGCCAACTAAGTCAACTTAACTTATTTAACTGCTACAAGATGCTATGAGAATAGACTTACAATTTAATTCCCAATTTAATTCAAGGACAAATTAAATTAGGATTTTCTTGTTGCTATTTTTAACACTCCCTCTCAACAACAAAGGGATTATCTACTACACCAATCCTGTCTCTGTGAAACTGTAATTTCCATATTGACAATGCCTTTGTCAAAATATTTGCATCTCGCTCTTATCCAGGAACATGATTCTCCTCTCCACACAATCTCGTAGATGGTGATACCGGTTGTCAATATGCTTGGATCGATCATGAAAAGCTAGATTTTCAGAGAGTATTGATACAAATATGATTGTCACTGTTATCACTCAGGTTGTTCCCTTTGACTCCTAAGGGAATACGGCCGAGGTAACCGCAAACCAAGCTTTGGACTGCAGGTCCTAGCCTACCAGCAGTCATAAAGGGCTCTCTCTTTGGGATTTAGCTTTGTTTTAAGGAATGATTTTAGGCTAGATATGATGCACCTGGGTTTTGATTTGGGTTTGGTGGGATGGTTGATCTTTTCAGGCAGAGTTGGCATGCATAATGTAAGAAGTTCAAACCATTGGGCATGGAGTCCATGAATGTGAATTGAAGGGTGTGTTTTCTTTGGTAGAAGAGGGGAATATGGAGCAGGATAGCTCCACATGGCACAATTTTATGCTGGAACAAGGCTGAAATGGAGGTCAGGGTGAGAGGCAATTGAGGATCTCATCCAGCCAAAGAGGGAAAGTGGATGAAGGCTGAATAGGGCAATGAAGAATTCCTAGACAACATTCATATAATGAAGAAAATAGCTTAAACATGTTCAATTAAGAATGCATATTCATCACTCATTTAGAGGAAAACATAGAAAAGTTACAAGAATTGAGCACAGAGGGCATGAAAACCAGTTCTGATCTATTCCTTTTTCCTGCAACTTAGATTATGATATATAGATGGTACAGCTACGTATAAACTGATAAACAGAGGGAGGAAAGACTTACTGAACCATGAGCAAGCATGAGAATTCCATACCAAGCTCTTTAGCCATTAAAAGCACAACCAGCTAGTTCAGATGCAAACATTCCAACAATCTTTGATTACAAAAGTTCTTAATATTTACAGCGCAAATCTCAAATGAGAGATCAACCAAACAACCCACCAACCCTTATTACATTGTTCAGGGTTGTATTTGTAGGCAAAATATCTACAAAAATAGATCTGATAGAAGATCTGAGGAAATAAATGCAATTAACCTAACTTCTCTTGCAAGTAATGTAAAAATATCTATCTAATGTTGTGCAGGGGGCAGCTGCTTCAAAAAATGAGGCTATGTGTCCTTTGTTGTTATGCGCTGGCCATTTATCATAACGCATTGCTCTATGTTCCACTTCTCTTGAATGGCTTTAATCTGCATTAACTGTGATCTGAGAGCCTTAAGTGGCTTCATTGCTTTCTTTGACTTTGATGGAGGCTTTCAATGTTCACCTACTTTGATATTGTCGATCTCATACTCATTGCTGCTTCACTGATACTTTTTAATTGAATCTAGGCTTCCTCTTTCCTCTGATACTCTTTAACATTTGGTTCGGGCCTCTCTTTCTCTGTTGATCCTCTTAATATACTCGACACTATCAAATTGCCCCTTTTCTGCCCTTTCAAGGCAAAAATAGTTGCTGCAAACTGAGGCTAAGCGCTAATTGCGCATCAAAAATTGCCTCAAATTTTCATTCTGGGCTTCCTAAGAATCGATTTCGCACTTTGCGCCCTTTTTCGGCGGGTGACGTCAGCAATGGGACCCAGTATGGCGGATGACGTCAGCAGGGTGACGTGGCAGGGTGACGTGGTGCTTACGTCACGCAGGGGGAAGCAGTATCCGGTTTCAAGGCACACCGCTTTTGTGCACAGGCGGTTTGGGAGGAGGGGGCTCCGCCATAGTCGAGAGGGTGACGCATGGTGGGAGTACGACGGGAAAACCGCCCATCTCTCGGATGCTAACCATCGACTAGTTCGAAGGGGAAAAGACCCGCCCATTGTAGATCTTAGGGCACGGGAAATCGGACGAATGGCGGAACAGAGAAGGCGACGGAAGGATAAGGGACGGGGCCGTGGCACCTATATTAATTATTTAATTTCGGCGGGGGAGGGAAAACTTTAGGAAAGTGGGTTTTTCATTTGGGTTTGTGGGTTATGTGCACTGGTTAGAGTTTAAAACATCAAACCATTAACAATGTAGGTGGAGGGGGAGGGTTTAGGTTTATAGATGAAAGAGGGGGGGTCCAAGGTTATTGCTTTAACCAGGGGTTAAAGTAACTCCGGGTTTAAGACGCAGAAGGGTTTATATTAGTCCCAAATGGACCAATATCTCCCAAACCATGTTACATAGCTATAGTGCTATAGGGTGGGATATGTAATATTTTGGGATTTTATATAGTTTCTTGCAGAATAGGGGTAGGGGAAATGATTTAGGGAGCTAGATAATAGGATTAGATGTTAATATGAGGTCTTTGGAATGCAAAGGAGGGGATGCATGCTAAGTTTATAGAATGGAAACTTAAGCATAGGGAAATGAATGGATTGTGTAAAGATTATTTTTACACAAGAAATGTGGCTTCTTTTCATTGAGGAAAGTCAAAACTTGACTTGATATTTCACGCAAATGAGATGAAAGCAGGACTTGCTGGGCAGATCCCAAGGTCCTCAAGGGGATGTTAGTAAGTGATTTGGGAAATAAGAAGAAGGGGGAGTTAGAGATTCCTTGCTTGATCTGATCAGAATGAAAAAGTGCCTCAAACCTGTGATCTGGATGGATATAACACTTGAAAACATGAAATGGATCACATAGCTTGATTTCTGCAAATGCACAACTACTTACCCAGCCTACTTTACCTAGCATTTTTTCTTATTTTGGTTTGGGTGCACTTGAACTAGCAAACCCAACTTTTCAATTCTTTCTTTTTTACTGTCCTCTTATCTACATCTATACTTATTTCATCCAGGGCCTCAGATTGGGCTGTCGAACACCCTTGTTTCTTTACCTGTCTAAGAATCTGCCAAGATTAAGCTATTTGGACAGATAATGATTATCTATATTCTACAACAGGAAATTGAAACCTAGGGAGACCAAGATTAAGCTGTTTGGACCTCCCTTAACTGAAAATTCTTCAAAAATGGAATAACTCATCAAAATTGGAATACACCAGAGGCACTTAGACTAGCACACTCTCATGGACACTTCTTTGGCCTGAATATCAAATATGGAACATTGCAGCCTGCAGAGTATGACATATTTGGCGTGTAAAAATGTCAATCATGAAATATGAACACCTGCTATGAGCAGAAGGCTAAAAGTCACAATATATCATTTTTGGATCCATCTACTGACCAAATAAACCGACACAAATTTTCCTCATCCATATAGCCTCACAAGTTGCTTGACTAGCAGTCGTGTACTATGTTTCTGCTAAAATGAGTGCAACTGATCTTTGCGTCCTGCTATACCAAGAAACTGTTGTTGACCCAATACTAAAGATCCCCCCCTAATGTGCTCTTCCTTTCAAATGGACTCCCTGCCCAGTTTGCATTTGTGAAGCTTTGAAACTTCACTCCCTTTGTCCATCTATACCAAAGACCAAACTCAGTGGTGCCACTGAGGTATCTCAACACATGTTTAGCTACCTTCCAATACATTTTGGTTGGATTATCCATGGCTTGACTAAGATGCTTAACTACATAACACATGTCCAATCATGTGTTCACTAAATACATAAGTGAACGCACAACCTATCTATAAATAGTATCCTCCACTACTTCACAAGAAGTATCATCCTCCTTCCTCTAGTTACTAGCTAGAGGAGTCTCCATGGGTTTGTAGCTCTCCATGTGGAAATTATTCATTATCTCGTTGGAATGGTTTCCCTGAGAGACAAATAGTTCCTCATATCCTTGCCATACTTCCATACCAAAAAAGTAATGCATGAGCCCCAAGTCCTTCATTTCGAACTCTTTTGTAATATCCTCTTTGCAATACTTGATCAGCTTCTCATCACATGTCATAATCAAATCATCAACCTATAAAACATAAATCAACAATTTACCTTCAACCACAATATGGTAAAGCTTCGCATCTCCTTCACTTTTAGTGAAGCCCAACCCAGTGAAATAACTATTAATCCCAGTGTACCAAGCACGATGTGCTTGTTTCAGTCCATACAATGCTCGTTTGAGTTTGCACACATGCAACTCTCTATTGAAGGTCTCAAAACTTTCAAGCATATCAATATACACATCTTCCTCAATCATGTCATAGAGGAATGTTGTCTTTGCATCCATTTGATGTATCTTCCATCCCATCTGCGTTGATAGTGCTAGAATAGATCTGATCGATGAGTACCTTTCTACAAGAGAAAAAGTTTCATCGTAATCAATTCCATCCACCTGAGAGAACCCTTTGGCCACAAATATGGCCTTATGATTCTCCACACTCCCATTTTCTACTTTCTTTACCTTGTAAAGCCATCTGGAACTCACCATTACCTTGTAAATCCATCTAGAGTCATACTCCTCAACCATGGCATCAACATACATTGGTTGTTGCATTGCTTCCTCGTATGGGGATGACTCAATCTCTGCACTCTTGCTCATCAGATCCATGTAGCTATTATACCTCTTTAGGTTCCTCCTCTGCCTGCGTTGTGATGTCGGTGCTACCACATTAGCTTTAGCATCATATAATAACCTGTTAGCCTCTCTTGTGCACTTTCTCCCATCTCTAGAAGTCTTTGCATGAGTGGGTGTTTCCACTCCCTGCTCCTCTGCATGTGGCTACTCCACATCATCTTGAGGTTCCTCCTTCGGAGCTAAAAGATCCTCAACTACATGTAGTTGATCCTCTCTCTCAAGGGAACATCTCATGGCCTTCTCTTCATCGAAATTCACATCTCTGCAAACCACTGTGATCCTGTTGGTCACCAGGTACACCCTATAGTTGTGAGGTGTATCAATGTACCCCAAAAATATGCCCAACTCTGTTGTTAGCTCTAGATTTTTCAGTGCATCTTTGGTAACATGGCAATAGACTGATAAACCAATGATCTTGAAGTGTGCCACATCTAGTTTCTTCCCTGAAAATTCCTCTTCTGGTGTACTTGTCTCGAGAATTAGATGAGGGATTTTCTTCGGCAAATAAACAATTGTGTTGCATGCTTCAGCCCATAAGAGTAATGGTAGGCCCTGGTAATGTAACACCATCCATGCCGCTCCCACAATACTTATGTTCTTCCTTTTAGCCACCCCATTCCATTGTGGGTAATGAGGTCCTATCAACTCCCATCAAATTCCTTTTGATGCAAAAAAAATATTGAATGCATTCGACACATATTCTCCATCGTTATCGCTTCTTAGAGATTTAACTTTCCTAACAATATCTTTCTTGACAATTTATTTAAATTCACAAAACTTCGCGAATGTCTAATCTTTCTTCTGCATGAAGAAAATCCAACACTTATGAGAAAAATCATCAACAAATATTACATAAAACCTATGCTTGGTTGGGGATGCTATCGAGAACAGTCCACACACATCTGAATGAACACGATCAAGGATGACTTGTGCTCGATTGTCTTTGTCATGAAAGGAAGATTTGATGTACTTCCCCAGTGTACACCCTTTGCATGTGTCTCTCTGCATTAGTGTACCCTTGGGAAGTCTTGTAGAAATTTGTTGCATGATCTTCAAAGCTCTAGGGTGAAAGTGACCAAATATTCCATGCCACAACTCACTAATGTCTCTACTCTGCACCTTCTCTACTTTAGTGCTCAAAGTAGCACAATATTTCACCTCCAATTTGTAGAGGTTCTTCACTCGAACCTCGATCTGCTTCACCTGCCTTGTGGCCATGTAATGAAGAAAATCCTTTCGCTTACTATATATATATCACATCATAGCCTCAATCCTCCAACATGGAAATAGAAGTTTATTTCCATGTTGATCTGAAGTTTATTTTATTTTCAGATCTGCTGCTTTCCAGATCTACAACTCTCCAAATTTGCAGTCTAAGTTTTCTCTCACAGGTCTGCCGATTCCTTTGCAGTCTTCTGTGGTTAGATCTGCAGACCTTCTCTCGCAGGTCTTCCGATTCCTCTGCGACTCTTAGATTTTATATTTCTTCATCTGCGGCTCTTTACTGCAGAGATCTGCGACTCGTTTGGGCCTTCAATGGTTAGATCTACGACTCCCCATCACCCGAACGTAGATGTGTCGATTCCTCTGTGGCTCTTATTGTTACATTATCATACCCGAATGTAGATCTGTCGATTCCTCTGCGGCTCTTACTATTAGATCTGCTGATTCCTCTACTGCTCTCACTAATAGATCTGTGGCTCTTACTGCGGCTCTTCATGCTCTTTACTACGGAGATCTGTGGAGATCTAGAATACGTCTCTCAGCAGAGATCTAGACTGCACCTTCTTTACTGTGGTTTATAGATTTGTGGCTCTTCACTTCTCTTCGGCAATCTTCTATACTCAGTGAGAGAGCATTCTCTAGATGGCTCCCAGCTTCGCGAAAATAGATGTTGGCTCAGTTTTGTCTGCCTCTAGGGGGCAAGCTCCTGCCCATATCGTCAGTGAAGCCCTAGCTCCCACTGTCCCGGTGGTCCAGGCCTCACTCGATGAGGCTTTGAAGCTCTCTGAAAGTGCCCTAATCTGCCGATTCAATGGTTTTTAACCGCGGCTGACAGCTCTCCACAGTTGGATCTCAGAGGTATGGAAGCCTCTAATTCCTGATGCAATTAATATCTACCCCTATGTTAGGGGTTTCTTTATAATATATTTTGAAAACCCTGAAAGCAGACAATGTATTCTAGATTTTGGCCCTTGGTTTTGGGAAAACTCAGGCCTATTCATGATGCCATGGAACCCATCATTCGATCCCTGAACAACAGTCATAACCTCAGCACCAGTTTGGGTGAGATTTCCAAACCTATCCTTGCATATTTGGAATTTATCTTCACTAAAATCCATTGGAAATGCAATTGGGAAATTTTATTGCAGGTGCCCAGAAACAGAGGAATATGCCAGAACCACCTATGCATGCATCTATGTGGAAATGGACTTCAGCGTGGGATTCCCTGATCCAGATTTAAATAGGAACGTAACAAAATATAGAGATAACCATATACACAAAGATGAAGCGGAAATAATGTTTCATTTCATTAATGGAAAATACCAAAATATGCTTACAACCAAAAATGGAAATAAACCAGCTAGGGCGATGGTAGCTTATCTATGAGAAGAGATGTGGCGGCTACATGCCTCTGAACTGTTTCGAACTATGTTACAATGAGGCTCGAAAGACTATTTATTGTTGAGAAACAATGGAAAACCCTTCACATTCCAAAACCTAACCCTAGAAGATGAAACGCCAAATTGCGGGCCCCGTTTTGGGTAAATTGGTACATCAATTTCCCGGGGTCGTAACTTTG
>APFE031401854.1:0-10882 GCA_000404065.3 Pinus taeda | reverse complement strand
AAGTTATTATAAGAAGGTCATCAACCCCACCTTAGAAGATCAAAAGTATCTCTCTGTTTTAGCTAGCTCAAAGAAGAAAATTAATTTAGCGAAGTTTAGAACGAACTCTCATGAACTCCATAGTGAAACAGGTCATTGGGCAGTTCCTAAAACACCATGGACAGAAAGAATCTGCCATCTCTGTGATAATAGGAACATTGAGGATGAAAACCACTTCCTCTTAGAGTGTCCCACGTACAACCACATTAGATCTCAGTTTCATAATCTTTGTCGCAATACTGACCTTCCTAGCCTTTTAGGAACTCAAAATTATAGTGAGCTTGGAAGGCTTCTCTCCAAGCTTTTTGAGTATAGAAATAAAATCAAATCAAACTAAATAATTTGTTTCTTAGGTTCAATAGACCAAAGTTTCGGTCTCAGTGGACTGTTAACCACAAACCACCATCAGATTTAATAAATTTATTTTATGATTTTTTTTTTTTTTTAATTTAAAATATAAAATATTTATTTTGAAATAATTTAATTAAATATATATATATATATATTAATATATATATATATATATTTTATTAAAATTTAATGATCTATTTTTGTGAAATTTTTATTTTTTATTACTTTAAAATATTTTTTTAAATATATAATGAATTTAATACCATAAACAACCTTTAAAATACTTGACTTACACAAATTTTATAGTTTAAACTTTAATGGTTAATAATATTTCCATAATTTTTATCTCTCTCTGGACTCCACACTAGCAGGATAATACTTATTTATCTAATCCCACCAATTTTGTAATGGCCTCAAAAAATCATAAATATTGCTATACTTCGATTGGCTAATATATATTTATATTTATTTATTTATTTATTTGATTGATGGATTTGGTATAAATTCTAATTGAAACTTGACAAAGCGTTGCAATCTCACTGACGTCATTAAACGACACCTACGTTCTTATACATGAAAATCAGTTTCGTGTACACGTAGATACTCTCAGTGCCGCTATTAAAGGAGTCCTACCACATTTTGGAATATAGGGAATAGATCCAATCGACTTTGGAAGAAATATTATGACAAATGCACCAATACTTAAGAAGCTTAGATTGTATCAGTCCGTTTCATGATACTTACATGGGAACAGTCTGTTTCACGTCCACGTGGATGCTTTGGGCACCGCCATTAAGGTAGTACTTGCTAATGTGGAAAGCTCTTACAAAAGAGAAAAGCTTTAGTCAAATGCATTGCAGAAATTTTGGCATTACTAGCTGGCAAATCACTTCATTTTCTAAATGTCGACACAAGATTTGGAATATATATCATGAATATGCCAATTCTTTTGGAAAGAACGGTAGTGTAGGCTCTTCCAGTAACATGATTTTGAAGCTTTTGTCAAAATTGTGAAAGCAAATTTGGGCCTTGACCATATGTCAAACAAACAATGAAGAGGAAGCTGACAAAACTCATTATCATTTTCCTGATGCAAAGTTGTGTTATTTCTCAAAAGATTCTGAATATTTGGAGGATTTCTGCTTTCTAACCAATGGTAAAGCTCCAGCGGGGATGTCAACAGCTCATAGGAGGAGCCTGGCCATGAAAGCCTCCAACCTCAAAATAACTGTAGGGAAAATGTACAAGAAAGTGAAAGATGATATACTTAGAATATGCATAGAACCTTCTGTGATAGATCAATTGTTATCAGAAGCAGACTCATTTGTCGGTGGTGGCATTTTTACAGAAAATTGCTCTTTGTTTGGTGGTCATGAATCAACATCAATGGGAACAGTTGCATTCAGGCGATTTTAACCCACTTTTTGGCCCATACCTGACCGGTTTGTCGATGTTAATTGTGTCAGATGAGCCAGTGACATGTATTATGTGCCAAAGCCTTGGCCTTGCAAGGAACATGGACTGATAGGTTTTTTTTTTTTTTTTTGCAGTATGGGAATTTTACCATGTCCCAGCTCGGGATAATAAGGTCCTTGCCAGAGTTTACTGTATTAATTTTGTAGATTTTAAATTAGAAAATCGAGTGTTTAAGGACACTTGTTGAGTTTAGAGGTTTATTTTACAATTTAATATGAGGAGTATGTGTAAATATGTTATGTCCTCAAGGAAAAAAAAAAATTAGTTTATGTCGGCCCAACAAAAAACAAAAACTAAATAAACAATTAAAAATCCATTAACACAACAATTAATTCAGTGGTTGACTTTAGAGGCTTATTTACAATTTAATATGAGGGGAAATAATTTAATATGAGTGGCATGTGTAAGTATGTCTTCAAGAAAATAATTAAAAAAATTAGTTTATATCCGCCCGAAAAAAAAAAACAAAAAAACAAAAAAACAAAACAAAATTAAAATAAACAATTAAAAATCCATTAACACAATAATTAACTCAGTGCTTGATTTGTTTGAATATCAATATTAACTAATATATTTTGGTATGACCGTTGTCTCTACATCTATATATGTGTGTGTGTGTGTTAACTTTAGCTCTAAAAGAAAAAGTAATTAAAAATAAAATAATGTAGTTACTTCTTAATAAGAGGAAAATGTGTAACTTATTCATTTAATATAAAAATATTAATAATGATAAAATATCCAAAATACAATTTAGACGATAATAAGTTATACTTATAGATCTTATAGTATAGATCACATATTACCAAAGCACTAAAATAAATAATTAACTTTATTAAATCTTTTCAATTTGAAATTTGGAATTTTTGTTTTTTAATTAAACTTAATTAAAATTAAAGTTTATACGGATCTTAATTCACCGTGTAGCAAACATAACCCTTCCCATAAATAATACACTAACAGCTCATCACTGTATTGCACACACAGATATTTCAAATGAATGATGCTAAAAGCTATTTTGTGCATGTTAAGGAATCTCTTACCCCACTCTTGCCCCACAATTGAAGGATTTACTTTTCATGTTTAAGTGCATCATATGTATCAAAAATATTCTGAGACCTATTTGATAGATTTCACCTATGTTTTTGGTCAGATTCTTAACTTGTATGACTTGTTTTTGTCAATGCTTTTCCGGTCCGTTACGTAGTTTGTAATAGCTCATCACTGTATTGCACACACAGATATATTCAATGAAATTGATGCTAAAAGCTATTTTGTGCCCTGGAAGGAATCTCTTACCCCACTCTTGCCCCACAATTGAAGGATTTACTTTTCATGTTTAAGTGCATCATATGTATCAAAAATATTCTGAGACCTATTTGATAGATTTCACCTATGTTTTTGGTCAGATTCTTAACTTGTATGACTTGTTTTTGTCAATGCTTTTCCGGTCCGTTACGTAGTTTGTAATGACTTCGTCAAATGGGCATAATCTCAATTATATAATCTCCAGAGTCTGCATACTTTAACTACAGGTTTGATTCGAATTTGTGTTTATTTGGTTCATATGTTCCTGTCAGATTGTTTTGCAGTCCATGGAATAATTTCTAATTAATTTGCAAAGACACATAATTTATATTGCACTATGCTTATCACGTTGATGAAAATCCTGATGTAAAGATTCTCATACAATAGTACACAACCACGTTGTGCTTCAGTAATTTGCTTAAATTTATTGAAAATAGAAGAAATAATAAACACAAAATCTTAAATGGCGAGAAATAACTCTGCGGAGGCCATGACTCAGGTTTTGGTTTGCTCTTCGCTTCACGTAACGTTCCCAGATCTTGAATACACAGTGACTGTAACTATTCTCCTTTGGGCGTCAAGTCTCGACTTCAACGATCAATCCAGGTCACAGGTTACGCGGGGATCAGGCGTTGGTGTTGTATCGGCCATGCACCTGGAGATCCATGCACGTAGCGCAGAGTGTCAATGCTCATCTTTAAACCCTCTGTCGAAATTCATAGGGTTTGACAAAGCTAAGTTGTGGTTTTTGTAAGAGAATCTAATTCCAACCACGTGTTAAGTGTTATAGTTCGTTACTCTAAATGTGTCTTCAGTTAGTTCAGTTTAGTTGAGTTTTACTCCACTCATTTAATGTTGATGTCTCTAATGTAATTTTATTTAACTAATTCTTAATATTGAGAAGAGCAACTCTTTGGTTCACAATTTTCATTTTGTCATGGTATCAGAGTGTGAGCTGGGTAAGACTTCTTGAGAGCAGCAGAGAGAATAGGTGAGGTTGCCTAAGACTCCATGAGAACAACATAGATCAAGAAGTCGAGGAGGAGGAGAAGAAGCCGCAGTTCTTGAAATCAATTTGTTGATGTAAAGTTTGATGAAGACTTGTTACCTAAAGATGAAAGGTTGCAGATGATGCAACATAAACAACAAAAACATCATATTGACATGATGTTATTCGGTGAGAGAAGCCCACTTGAGTCTAAAAACCAAGTAGAAGACAACTTGTTTGCAACAACACAAGTTAGTAAATAAGTCCAGGAGATAGAGACAGAGGCAGAGGTAGAGGTAGAAAAAGAAACGCAATAGGAGAAAACTCTCGTTGCAAAGCAAAAGAAACAAAACCAATGTGGTTCTGCACATGTTTCTAAACTTACTATTGATTTCCAATGTGCAGGTATATAAAAAGATTATGAAGAAGAGTTATAGTTATTTGAAGCATAGTTTGCAATACGATGCCTTGATAAAGTCTGCATAGAAGCTGCAAAAATAAATTTTGAAGACAACATGAATGATGAAAACAACAATGAAATTTTCATATATATATGTGTATCCAGAGAAAACCATTGCTGCAAAGTCATAGAAAGGTAAAAAAAAGTCAAAAGTCTACTTTTTTTTTTTTTTTAAGGATTTGCATTTTTTCTTTTGGGAGAATAATGTAGTCCAACAGTGAAACTAGAGTGCTACTAACACACCCTAGTTGTTCAAGAGACACGATATACTGCAAGCCAGAAATTGTGAATATGCCTTAGGGGTTACTAACGCAACTGAGAGGGTTTAAGAGTTGCCAAAACAATGTCACACCCTTGAAAATCACACCATCGTCGAAGTGAAAAACAAATTTGGTGAGCACAAAGTTAATTAGGAGCATGAAACACCAAAAGTCAAAATAACAACTATTGGAAGTAATCTCCCTTGTCATGTGTAGATGTCATTAGGAGTTAGGAGTCAGTCTAGTAGTCTTTGTTTCCAATGTGAGTTGTAATGGTGATATGGTTGTGTTGCAGTCAGTGATTTGTGTCTTATATATTTGTACATATGATAATCAATAAAAATATTGAAGAGTGTTTTGTGTGTGTTTTGTGTTTTTTTTAATCACTCTCTCGACTCTTTCTCAATTTTTCTAATAACAACTCAGCCACCGATCAAGAAGTTCTTAAAAGATATTTTTTTTTCGACTCTAAAAAATTCATGAAGATTGGTTTAAAAGATATTTTTTTTTCGACTCTAAAAAATTCATGAAGAATGGTTTTATTTTGAAATGGTTGGAATGAAAAAGGTACATTAATTTTTATTTTTTTTGTAAGGTGTATTAAAAAAAGGGCATATGCAAATTATTAAAAGGCTTCGTGAGCATTTTTCTTCTTAAAATGCTTCAAGAGCATTATTTTAAGATTGCTCATTTATGGTTTGAAAAGGAGATTTAGAGAGAATTAAATTCATTTGTTTAGAGAGAGTTTATTGAAAATAAAGAGTAGAAATTAAATGGATATTATAATATTAAAAAAAAATTGTGAAAGCATTATTATATTTTTGTTGAGCCATAAGAACGTGCCATACTCAACAAATGGGAAAATCCAAGAGGCTGCGAAGGTCAAAGCGACAACAGGAGATGTTTCAAATATTTTTTAAAGATTTAGAAGTGAAAAGGAAAAAGGAAGCCTTCACATTAAAATGCGTAAAATAATATATAGATGACACCATTCTTCTCCTCATTTAAGATTGCAAGGCATCCAAGGAGGCTTGAGACACTCTTGAGAGACATTTTGGTGTATGGTGGGGCACTGAAGTTGAAGATGAACGTGGATATATAACAGCAGATCTACAACAAGATGAAAAATGTGTTGAATCCCATTGTGCTCAGACACAAGTAGATGATGATTTTGAAGAATTTGCAGAAGGAGCACGTATATGCTTGTGAACCCTATTGTGCACATCCACAAGTGGATTAAAATTTGGCGATTCTAGCAACATAGCTTGCTAATGACAATTTGGTGAATCCAACAATAGAGCTTGTTGGTGACAGTGAAGCTTCCACTGGAGCAGAAAATGTGATGGTGGATCCAACAATTCAATTTGCTAATGTAAATTTTGATGAAGATTTGTTACCTAAAGATGAATGGTTGTAGATGATGCAACAAAAACATCATATCGACATGATGATATTCAATGAGAGAAGCCCACTTGTGTCTAAAAACCAAGGGAAGACAACTTGTTTGCAACAACATAAGTTAGTAAAGAAGTCCAAGAGACAGAGACAGAGGTAGAGGCATAAAAGGAAGCCTAATAGGAGAAATCTCTCATTGCATAGCAGAAAGAATAGAACCAATATGGTTCTGCAGATGTTTTAAAACTTACCATTGATTTCTAATATGCATGTACACAAAACGATTATGAAGAAGAGTTACAGTTCCATGAAGCATAGCTTGCAACACCATGCCTTGATCAGGTCTGCATAGAAGCTGCATAAATGAATGTTGAAAACAACTTGGATGATGAAACATCAACGAAATTTTCAAGTATTGGAGTCCTAAAAAATACTTTTTAACTATAAACTTATGTTGCAACAAATCTATAATGAAGATCACACAACAAAAGATGACATGTGGCAGCAATCCACATATAAGTTGATTTTTGAAAAATTCCAGGACATGCTTAGACAACTTGGAACATTGGAAGACCTACACTAGCAAAAGATGAAATTGAGGTTTGAATGATTCAACAAAAAGAAAATACTGAAACAGTTTAGAGGCTATAGGATCTGGAAGAAAATAAAAAGAAAAGGAAATCCAGATGATATCAAATTTTTAAATTGTAAGCCTAACTAAGACATAGAACAACAGGCATCTTAGTTTAATTTTTTGTGGTTGAAATTAAGGGGGAGTGTTGGAGAATCTAATTCCAACCACTTGATAGGTGTCACAGTCGCTACACCAAATGTCCTAGTTCAATTTAGATTAGTTTAGTTTAGTTGAGTTTCACTCCAGTCATTTAATGTTGATGTCTTCAATTTAATCTTATTTAACTGATTCATAATATTGAGAAGAGAAACTCTCTGCTCCACAATTTTCATTTTTTCAACTATTAGGTCCCTATAATACTAGTCAGTCCCCCATTACTATTGTCATTGTAGCCCCTTATTATTGTTGTTGTGCCCCTATTGTCCACATATTGTTATTATTGTGCCCCTATTGTCCCCATATTGTTATTATTGTGCCCCATAGAAGCCCACTATTTTTATTGTTGTGCCCTTATATTATTATTGTTATGTCGGCTCTGATCATATTGTGACCATTTAGACTCCTATATATAGAAAGGAGGTTTTGTCATTTGAATCGTCCAAATAATTTTTCATTTGTGTAATGTAAAGGAGGTTTCCCCCACAAAGAGGCTTATTTTGAAGTCATTGATCTAAATTTTCTTCTATTTTGTGAGCTGGTTGCATAACATTTGGTATCAGAGCTTTGGATTCTAGGGTTTCACTGCTTCAAAAAAGTCATCGTGGAATTTTCAATAAAACTTTTTTATATGAATCTTTAGAAGTGAAACAAAAAACCCATTTGAGACGAAATTGTGATGAACATCGTGGCCGAATTTCAAACTGTTTTGTCACTATATTTTCGGAGATATAACCGAGGAAGTTAAGTTTTTGTTAGGATCTTGAATTCCATCTCAAATAGGTGGCCTTGGGAAAATCGTTTTAATTTTCTCTCTGAGCATTAGATTCAAATTTTGTAAGAAGTGAATGAAAGAGGATGGACTGTAGTTTTTTGGATATCATTTTCAAGGCCTAAGGTCGAAACGGTGACACATGGCACTTCGTACAAGTTTGCTCTGTTGAACCAATCTATAATCAAGACATTCTAGGAGATTGGGCATAACTCTTTATTGAAAAATCTAATCTTGATCAGACTTGTGGCATTGGAAAGAGGATGTTAATGGACACCGTAGGATGGAATTTCAGACCTTGGAAATATGAAATTACAAAGATATAATAGATTCAATATCGAATTCATACAAAGCAAAAAAAAGGTGTGTAGTCTTTTTAAAAAGTTGCATAAGTTTTGTTTGAAAACTTAGTTTGAAGTGATTAAAAGGGCATAGTGAAGAAAATTATCATTAGTTGATGCCCCGAAGAAATAAAATGACAACACCTAGTAAGCAACCTGAAATATCTACTATGACACATGAAGAAGAGGAAGAAATGAAACATGATATATCAAAATTACGAGACCAAGTGCAATAAATCTCGCTCTCACAAAACGTAAGAGAAGCTAAGAAGGATGGTTTTAAGAATGGCATCAATGGTATGAAAGGCAGCATTCAAGATTTGAAGAATGGCATGGAAGGTTGGAAGAAAAAGTTTCTACAAGAAAGACTTCCTAATGGAGAAAACGTAGTAGAAGAAACTCATGATGAGAACAGAAGAAATGGTAATCATGATTTGAAGAATGACAACATTAAATATTTGAAGAAATATGTGGAAGGTTTGAAGGAAGGTTTGAGGAAATTCATGTTGAGAACAAAAGAAATATTAATCATGATTTCATAGAATCTAAAGTTGGAATGAAGACCCACCACATTCCAAATATCGATATGAGTAAGTTTGACATCAAGGATCCTGTAACATGGATGCTATAGATGGAACAATATTTTGATCTCCATAATGTGCAAAGAACACAAAAGATACGCATTGCAAATTTATATTTGGAACCCAATCAGTTATGAATGGTATATCTATGGATTTTCTCTCGTAAGCAAATTGTCACTTGGTCATTTGTTACGGAGGAAATGATAGCACATTATGAGGATACAAAGAGCAACACCTTCTTTAGCCAATTGATGAATCTCAAACAAAATGGTTCAATGGTGGAGCACATTGAAGACTTCCAAAAATTGAATATAAGGGTAAATGATATTCTAGAGGTGATATTCCAAAGGAGCATAGGATTTATTTTTTCATATGGACTTTAAAGGTTATCATCCAACATGAGGTTCACCTTTGGGAACCAGATTCATTGCAGAAGGCATTTAGGTTGGCCAGAAAAATTGAAAGCAAAATTATGGCAATAAAGAAGCCTACCACTCACAACTATAAAGATGGAAGTGTTGTTGCCCCTAGCCTTCCATAACCTACAAGGTTGACACCACAACAATTGGAATAAAAAGGAGAAAAAGTTATTTGTTATAGTTGTGATAGAAAATACACAAAAGTTCATAAGTGTCCTGAGAAGAAATTATTTTACATAGATTGTGAAGAGGAGGAAGAAAAGGAACAAGAAATGTCAAAAGAAGAGGATATACACCAGGAATAAACCCTAGAGAAAGAAGAAATGAATCTGACCATATCTTGTAATGCATTGGTAGGAATTACCACTCCTTAAACTCTCAAGGTAGAAGGACATATCAAGAACAAAAAGGTAATAGTGTTGACTGATTCGGGTAGTACCCATGATTTTATTCACTGTGAGATGGCCAAGGAATTGAATTGCTTCATATATACAACACGAGAGTGTCAAGTTATGGTTGAAAATGGAGGAACCATAAATTTCTTTGCAAAGTGCCATAATATCAAGCTATCCATGGTAGAATATGTATTGAATAGTCCTATGCTTTCTATTCTAGTGGGTGGTGTTGATGTTGTACTAGGAGTCTAATGACTACAGTTTTTGGGTGTGGTAGCTTTTAATTTTCAATAACTTTTCTTGAAATTATTTTTGTGAAGGAAAGGAAGTTGAATTAAGGGGTACTGTAGGGAAACCTAGAAATATAATCAGCTCTAAAAACATGAAAAAGCTTCTAAAAAAAGAACAATGGGGTGTAATTGCACAATTATACTCACTAGAAGTTACCACATTGAAATCATCTATTTTTCCAGATCTCCAAAAAGTCTTGGATGATCATTCCAAGGTGTTTAAGACTCTCAAAGGCCTCCCACCTATTCGTGATCCTGATCATGGTATTTATTTGATTCCATGAAGTGTTCCTCCAAACATCAGGCCTTACAGATATCCCTATACTGAAAAGAGTGAAATTGAGCGTATGTCTGCAGAAATGTTAGAGGCTGGTATAATTGAACCTAGTCAAAGTTATTTCTCTGATCTAGTAGTATTGGTGCACAAGAAGGATAGATCATGGCGCATGTGTCTAGATTATAGGGAGCCCAACAAGCTCACTATTAAAGATAAATTTCTCATTCTTGTCTGTTATGGGGAAATCTAGTGTCCACTTGGAGCTGCTAGTCCCACTAAGACGGGTAGCTATCTTAGAAACAAACAAACCAAAACTTTCGATTTCCTTTATGAGAAGTAGATAAGAGGGGAACAAAGGATACCAACCTCAGTCTTGTGCTTGGTTCCTTGCTTGGTTCCTCTCCCTTCTGACATATCTTTGCCACTCCTTCCTCACTTACCCAGCTTCAAAGAGCACCTGTAGAGTCGAAGCAGCATAACACTATCAAAGTACAGACGTCTACAATCATAAAAAATATAGGACCAGATATATATTGACCACACAAATGCATATATCATTAAACATACAATAATGTGGAGGAAAACTCGAATAGCTTTATTAATAGAAAGAATAGCAAAGAGGATTACAACCCATTGATCTGACCCAGTGTCATCCTCCCAGCATGAAAGCCCTTCTTCACCTCATGAAAAGCTTAGATCGCCCAACACTGTGATATTCCACCAAGAAACCAACAGTACTTCCT
>APFE031401852.1:0-12829 GCA_000404065.3 Pinus taeda | reverse complement strand
ATACGCGACCAAAACTAAATAATAAATTATGAATATGAATATAAATATAAAAAACATATGTAATCTACACAACCAATGAAGATTAAAGGATCAGATCAACGTGTATCTCAAAAAAGTTGTGATCGGATAAAGGAGCGGATCAACATCTATAACAAAAAAGCCTGAGATGTTTTTTCAAGAATTTCTCTTCCCATCGAGTTCGGTACAAATTTATATTTATCTATATCAGAATTTTCATGTCAACTATCTTGATTATTTTGAACCAAACTATGTGGGAAAAATATGTGCTTAAAGTCATTTACCTTATGTTAAAAAGAGGAAAAAACATGTATTATTCGTCCCTTTATCTTCTATACCAAAATTTTCATGCCAACTATCTTGTACGTTTTGAACCAAATTATGTGGGAAAAATATGTAGTTAAAGTCATCTACATGTTGCTACAAAGAGGAAAAAACATGTATTATTGATCCCATTATCTTTGGGATATATATTTTGGTAGAAATGGATATCTTAGAAATCCTCTAATAAGCTAGATCTTTAAGAAGCCTAGAATTCTTCCAGTGTATCCTCTTCCAATTTGTGGAGAAACAAGAAGTTTGAGTTGGAATGCTGGCATAAGTGTCTTCATAACATTCATGAACAAAGAACTATACATATGGTGATATGCACTTTTCAACGAGATGAAAGAGGTTTTCGAGATAAACATTCCTAGTTTATTGGCTCTTGGAAAAGGTATTATGAAAAGATATTATTGATTCATAGATATGAGCTTACAATAGAGTGATCTATTAGTAAGGATCCTACCTTTTTGTTCTCCCATATTCATAAGTTTTTTGCCCCTTATGTTAAATAAGGGATAAGGGACTATTTTTTACAAGAATGATCAGGGACTATTTTTTACAAAAATGATGAAGGATTTTTTTTTAATTGGTTTCTTGTTAGGGAAGTATGGGTAATAAATAATACTCTTTAGAAAACTCGCTATTATATTTGACCTTGAGCGATAGGAATAATTTGTGCCCATTTGACTCATTTGACCTTAAAAAAAAGCATGAATCTCCTATTATATAATAGGCCATTGTGGGAAATAGGGGTTGAACATATTATAATATAATTAACTAGCTTAAATATGTATCTAGTACGCTTTTTAAATGTGGCTTCAGAAAATATTTGTTAACTATTTTTTTTTCATTTTCTTGAGAGAAGCATAATTGGTCATTCTGTTAAGTGAGGATTAGATTGTAACTATGCAACTTAATACATTAAAGTGTTTAGATAATTCCCATATTTGATCAATACCTATGGAGCCGGAGCCTATTTTAATGATTGATAGGATGTTTTGGGAGCATGTTGGGAATCTCTTGTACATGAAGGTGATACTTATTAAGAGACACTCCTAAAATGTACCACAATTATTGAATCACCAAGGTTAAGGAAAAGGAAACTAAGTATTATGAAACTTGATATTTTTTGTTTGAGATTTATAAAAGATATAAAAAACAATCTTTTAACCAATTTTTTTTTAGTTTTTATTAAGATGTGAAAATAATAATAACATTAAATAATTATTTCAATATCCACTAATAATTTTTATAGTAGTTCTGGGACACTAACCACTAAAAATAACAATTTAGCTATTTCAATATCTATTATTATTTTATAAGTTATAAAATATTTTTTTAATTTTATTATAAAAGAAATACAATTATATAAAAAAATTCAAAATTGTTTAAATTAAAAATATAGAACATAGATTAAAAAAAAATATATCTAAATTTCTAATTTATAAATAAAAATTAAATTAAAAATTTTACAATGATAAAAGATAAAAAATCAAAAATACTATGCAACTCATAAACACTTCACTTTATTGCTTCTGTAAATTTTATAACGATTTTTAAATAAGAAGGTATTAAAAAGCAATAACAAATGGAAATCTCATAAATATAACTCACTAAATATAACTCACTAAACGTTTGGAAATCTCATAAATATAACTCACTAAACGTTTGGAAATCTCATAAATATAACTCAGGAACATTTACGCATAAATATAACTCAGGAACATTTACCCAAGATCATGAAACATTTAGTCTTTCGGATGCTGGAACTGGATAAAATCTAGCATCATCCAGAGACATGACCGTTAGGTCGAAGAATAATACGAGAGAAAATCAATTAGCCTCTTAATTAATTGAGAAAATCAATTAGCGTGTTAATTAATTATCATGCTCCAATTTATTTAAATTGGCATATGTAGGATTTCAAAAACTTAACCGTTCTCATATATGTGTAATAAAACTTGACCTAACCGTTATAATGTTATCATTATATGAACTTGACCAACTGGAAAAAGTTGGGCACGCCAACTGGAAAACCCGGAAAAGCAGGACACACAAAGTGAAAAATCCGGAAAAGCAGGATATACGTCACGATCGAATCTTATGTGCTCACTACGAGAGAGCTCCCCTTTTTCCTCTCTCTCTGTTTGTCTATTCTTATTTCACGAGAGGATGAAGCAATACAGATGCCTCACTCCCGACCCTGACATGGCCGACGCCATGTTTGTGCCTTACTACGCGGGCCTCGACGCTCTCAGATATTTGTATCCACAACCGGACAGAATGCCCGAGTCGTCGCACGGTGTGGGGATCATGTCGTGGCTGAGAAAGAGAGACGAGTGGAATCGAAGCGGAGGAAGAAATCACTTCATGGTGATGGGTCGCACGGCCTGGGACTTCGGTGCTGGCAAGGGCTGGGGAACTGGTTTGCTCGAGGTCCCTGGGGTTCCTAACATGACCTTGCTGACGATCGAAAGGCGCCCGTGGCAGTCCAACGAACATGCCATACTATTATATTGATTATTTATTGATTTTTTGTTTTTCTTGATTATTTCACCTTCTTTACTGCTCATTTAGAGAGGACGAACCACGGAGTGAGCACGACCATGGAGCAAGCAACGTTAAGGTACCATACTGGATTATTTCACCTTCTTTACTGCTCATTTAGAGAGGACGAACCACGGAGTGAGCATGACCATGGAGCAAGCAACTTTAAGGTACCATGCAGTTACTTCTCAATACCTGCTTGATTGTGGTGTTGTTACTTTAAATTTCCATTTACTTATAAGATTTAGATCTCTTTGCTTATTAAATTTAAAGCCCTCTTTCTAATTTGGAGATATGCAAATATAGAAATAGCTATGAAAACAAAGTATAGTGTGTCATACCTGAAAAGAGAGTGGCAGGCACTCAGGGCAGAAAAGGTAGTTAAAAGGCACCTTGCAGTTATCTCTCAATACCTTCTATCAATTTACTTATAAGATATAGAACTCTTTAGTTAAGAAATGTATCCGCATCCCTAAGTACAAAGCTGGGCTTCAAATAATATATTGAGAACATAAGAGATTTTGCCTCTTACAGAATAAGTTTTAACGTTGTCCAGCTCAATCCTTCGCGTAGATTTATGAATCAGGAAAGTGAAGGTGAATTACTGAAGCAGAATTGGTTTAATAGTTCTCAGCAAATATAATTTAAGGGAAGAGTTTTATTTTCAGATTTTAGGTTGCTCTGTGTTTGAATCGATTTTCATTTAGATGTTTGATTTCTGGTTAGTGGTCGTATTCGTAAAACATTTTGAATTTTTACCTTCAAAATTGTGTTTCTCTTTCTTAGCCACCAACTCATTCTTTCTCCATTCATCTTGACTCTTCTCTATCAAATCGACCAAGGAAGTGGGTTGGTTTAGGCTTAGCTGGTGAGAGTCATGGAGATACAGAGCCCCACAAATCTGCCACCACTCGGTCCTAAAAATATATGTTTCGAGTTAATACTCCGCAAAATCAAATCTGGTACATACGGAGTGATACATAGACGGAAATGACAATTGACTAGGGGAATATAGATGATTCTTACAACCAATAGTATAAATTAGAGACAGACTTCTAACAATTAACCAGACAAAGTATATGTCAATCGACCATATTAGCAACTACATGCACAGCTAATAAAAATAGTGAGGCTCTATCGTTTCTAGAAAAACCTTGTTTGAAGATGCACTTACCCTAATCCGTTGTCTCGAAAAACCCCAAGGGATTTAATTTCATGTTACCGATTAATTTTTTATATTAAGAAATTTATATGCTGTCTAAGATTGAGGCGCTGTTCTTTCTTCCTAAACCTAATCCGTCGTGTCGAAAAATCCGTTTCAAGATGCAGTTACCCTAGTATGTCGTCTTGAAAAAACCCGTTTCAAAATGCAGTGAGTATCATATCCAATCACTAGAACGTTTTGCTAATATTCTGCTCTGAAACAGCTGCTAGGTAGGTGGATTGTATTCGGTTGGATGTTACACCGTCATCACACTGTTGCTTATTAGTTTTTCCATCTCCACACCATTCCGTTGATTTAGTTGTTGTACGGGAGAATGACAGCTCAACTAACTGGCTGGCTTGTGTCCGGTTGGATCGTATGCACAGATTATCATGTCTATATCATCACATTGATGTGGTTATGTGTTATTGGATGAACGCATGCAAATCCCAATTATACTCTAGATTATAGGATCTTATTTTGCTTTTTTTTTGAACATTTTTTTCAATGTTATATGTATTTTTAGTGTTCATGTGCATAGTCATTGTTTTTATTATATTATTCTCAATAATCTATAAAAATACTATTTTTGTTTAATAATATATATATCTGTATATATATAACTTTACGTTATATTATTCTCAATAATCTATAAAAATACTATTTTTGTTGAATAATATATCTATCTATATATATAACTTTACGTTGTTTAATATTTTCATATATATAAGGATTAAATTGTATTTTTTTTAGATATCTATTGTCTATTTGTTTGTGATAACTTCTCCCATATACTAAATAATAAATTATCTCATTAATTTTGAAACAGTTATTTATTAGTTATATAATCATTTATTATTTTAATAAATGATATGACAAATTAGGTTAGTATACAGTTGATTATGAAATCTGGAGAGAAGGATAGAGTGAGTGGGATAGGAGGAGGGAGGAGGAGGGAAGGAGAGTAAGACAAGGAGCAAGTAGTGGGGGAGGCCATCGGGGGACAAGAAGGGAGCAAGTGCTGGAGATAGAGGGAGGAGGTAGTAGAGAGATGAATGGAGGGAGTCAGGGGGAGAGAGGAGAGGGAGAGAAAGATATAGAGAGTGGGAGAGAAGGGGGGAGGAAGAGGTTGGCAAAGGAAGACAGGAGAGAGGGAGGGAGAGGGGGAGAGGAGAGAGACAGAGGGAGGGAGGCATGGGGAGGGAGGCATGGGCAGAGAGGAGAGGGATGAAGGGAGGGAGAGGGAGAGAGGAGAGAGATGGAGGGAGGGAGGAACGAAGGGGAAGAGAGTGGGAGATTAATCGAACGAGGGAGAAGGAGGCAGAAGGGGGGTGGGGGAGTGGAGGATAGGTGGGGGGATAGGGAGAGAGAACGGAGGCAGGGGGAGAGAGGAGAAAGGGAGGAAGGGAGGGAAGATGGAGAGGGATGAGGGATAGAAAGGAAGAGAGGGAGCGAGTGGTGAGGGGGATGGAGAGAGCGAGGAGGAGAGAGACAGAGGGAGGAAGGTAGGGGAGAGAGGAGAGAGGAGAGAGATGGAGGGAGGGAGAGAGGGAGGGCGAGGGAGGATAGAGATGACGGGAGGGAGGCAGGAAGGGAGAGAGAGGGAGAGAGAGGGAGAGAGAGGGAGAGAGGACGGAGGCATGGGGAAAAGGAGAGAGAGGGGAGGTAGGGGTAGAAAAGAGAGAGACGACAGGAGGGAGGTAAGGTGAGAGAGGAGAGCAAGTAAAAGGGGAGGCAGCAAGGGGGATAGGAAGGGAGTGAGTGGGGGAGATGGAGGGATGGAGGAAACGGGCGAGAAGGATAGAGGGGGCGAGAGGATGGGCATGGAAGAGGGAGGGAGAGGAAGAGAGGAAGCAAGTAATGGGGAGGCAGAGGGGGGCGACAGGAAGGGAGGGAGGGAGGTAGGTGGAGAAAGGAGATTGATGGATTGAGGGAGAGAGAGGGGGGAGAGATGAGAGGGAGGGAGGAAGGGAGATGGAGGGAGGGAGAAGAAGAGTGGAGGGAGGTGGGAGGATGGAGGAGAGGGTAGGTGGGGGGTCAAGGAGAGAGAGGGGAGGCAAGAGGAGAGAGGAGAGAGACGTTGGGAGGGAGGCAAGGGGAGAGAGGATGGCGATATAGGGGGAGGTGAACAAGGGTTAGCAAGGGAGTGAGTGGGAGAGGGAGGCGTTGAGAGGAGAGAGATGGAGGGATGGAGGTAGGGAGGGGAAGAGACGGGGAGATGGAGGGAGGGAGGTCATTGTTTGTGGGGACACAAAGAGAGAGGCTGCGAAGAGGTGGGGAAGGAGGAGGGACATAGACGAAGAGAGTGGGGGAGATGTAGGGAGGGAGTGAGGTGGCGAGAAGGATAGGAAGAGGGGGAGAGGATGGCAGAGGAAGAGGGAGGGAAAGGAAGAGAGGGAGGAATTGATGGGGAGGTGGAGCGGTGCAACAACAAGGGAGGGAGAGAGTGAGAGAGGGAGGTAGTTGGAGAGAGGAGATTGATGGAGGGAGGGAGTGAGAGGAGGGTAGATAGGAGAGAGATGGGGGGAGGGAGGATGGGAGGGGAAGAGAGAGAGATGGAGGGAGGGAGAAGGAGAGCGGGGGGAGGAGGGAGGAGGAAGTAGGTGGGGGGACAAGGGGAGAGAGGGGAGGCAGGAGGAGAGAGGAGAGAGATGAAGGGAGGGAGGCAAGTGGAGATAGGAGATTGAGTACAGGGCTAGGAAGGTGTGGAAGAGGAAGGGAGTGAGTGGGAGAGGGAGGGTGTGAGAGGAGAGAGATGGAGGGAGGGAGGTAGGGAAGGGAAGAGAGGGGGAGATGGAGGAAGGAAGGAAGGGAGGGGAAGAGAGGGGGAGATGGAGGGAGGGAGCGAGAAGGAGAAGGAGAGAGGAGGGAGGTCGTGGGGTGAGGAGACAGGGAGAGAGAGGCTGCAGGGAAGTGGGGAAGGAGGAGGGATATAAATGAAAAGAGTGGGGGCGATGGAGGGAGGGAGGGATGGGGAGAGAAGGATAGACAGAGGGGAAGAGGATGGGGGAGGATGAGGGAGGGAGAGGAAGAGAGGGAGAAAGTAGTGGGGAGGTGGAGGAGGGCGATAATAAGGGAGGGGGGCAGTGGGAGAGGGAGGTAGGTGGAGAGGGGAGATTAATGTAGGGAGAGAGTGGGGGGCAGATAGGAGAGAGATGGAGGGAGGGAGGAAGGGAGGGGAAGTGAGGGATATGGAGGGAGGGAGAAGGAGATAGGAGGGAGGCAGGAGGAGGGGTTAGGTGGGGGGACTAGGAGAGAGAGGGGAGCAGGAGGAGAGAGGAGAGAAACTAAGGGAGGGAGGCAAGGGAAGGGAGGAGACCGAGTACAGGGGGAGGCGTGTGGGGGACAGGAAGGGTCCGAGCGAGAGAGGGAGGGGGTGAGAGGAGAGTGATGGAGGGAGGGCAGGGAAGAGAAGGGGAGATGGAGGGAGGGAGGGAGAAGGAGAAGGATAGAGGAGGAATGTCATGGGGGGATATGGAGAGATAGGTTTGCGGGGAGGTGGGGTATTACGAGAGACATAGAGGAAGAGAGGGAGAAAGTGGTGGGGCAAAGAGAGATGTAGGGAGGGAGTTAGAGAAGGATGGAGAGAGGGAGGAGGAGAGAGACAGAGGGTGGGAGGTAGGGGAGAGAGGCCAGATATGGATGGAGGGAGGAAGGGGGAGAGTGGAGAGGGGAAGTATAGAGAGAGGAGGAGAGGAGGGGGGAGGAAGAGAGAGGGACAGGTAGAAGGATAGAGAGGGGGAGAGAGGAGGGGGGAGGAAGACATATGGAGGAGGAGAAGGATAGAGAGAGGGGTAGAGGGAGGGGGGATGAGGAGGGAGGAAGAGAGGGAGCAAGTATTTTGGGAGGTAGGGAGGGAGAGGGGAATAGTAAGGGAGAGAGTGGGGAATATAAAGAGAGAGAGAGGGGGATGGAGAGAGGCAAGGAGAGACATGAGAGTAAGAGAGGGAGAGATTAGTGGGGGAGTGGAGGGGAGATAGGAAGAGAGCGAGGGAGGGATGGAGGGAAGGGGAGACAGGAGGGATTGATAATTATGAATATTTACTAGCCATTTACTTTATATAATTGTGCTAGTATGTATATTTTTATTAAAGATGTGTTATTTTTATTTTTTAATATTGATAATTTAAATAGATTTTAAATATTTTAATGCTACTTTAATACTAAAGGTTTTAGGTATTTGAAAATACATTTTATAGTGAATTACTTGTGTTTACCTCTTTTTGTTAATAGTATGGGGAATGAGACAATTTATCTTATTTTGGTTATTCGATTTGTGTGTTTGAAAACTTCTAGTATAGAGTTTTGTTCTCAAAATAACATGCACACTTTATTCTGTATAGTTTGAAGCGTGCAAAGAATTTATACTGTGTTTTTTCTTCTTCCTTCGCCTCCCTCTTTTATTTTGTAATTTTTTATATATTTTCTTAATTTTTTTTAGTTTTTATACAATATTAAAAACTAAAAGTTTATCCTAAAAGACGAGAAAGAAAATTCATAGTTAAAAGAATGAATTCCTTAGACGAAACTATTCTCCAAACTTGCATCGTTGCATTTTCCAAAAAACTATAATTTATTCTAGAGCACTACATTATTTAAAATATTATTCCTTTTCACTATACCATAGATTATGTACTTGACATATACAAATATATTTGCATGCTATGCATGCCCACTAAAAAGTAGATTCATTGTTATTTTGAGAACAATTTTGTATTTATACATAAAGTGATGTCTACAAAAAATCTCAAAGGTTGCATTGTATTTACCCATGGGTTGATGTTGTATTTCACATCAATTCCATATTACAAAAAACAACTCAACAAGACTACATTCCCCATAATAAGAACTTTTACGAACTATTTTTTTAACTAGTGCAACCATTTAAATTAAATGAATTGTATACACATTAATCCATGATAAGCATAAAAAACACTTACCCATTTTTACATCTCACATTACCTAGATAAAAAAGAATCATAAAATTTAACTATATTATAAATTTATTTTAAATTATTATCCCCACTTTACCACCGAAACTCTTCACTCTAGTAAATAGGTCTTCTTACAATACTATGGGAACATATCATGGCTTATCAATACCACATGTCCAATATGGAATTTGTTGATATAATGTTTTCTTTAATTAAACAACTTGACATCAATTAATTAAAAGAGCATAATTAACCCTTTATATGTGAATACTAATATGACTATTCTAGCATATTCCATGCAGGTTAAATCTTTGTCAATCACATAATAATTATTAATAATTAAATTAGAAATGTGGGAAGCCTATTCTGAAATAAACATGCCTATCCATGTAATTACTTGTCTCCTTTATGACCTATAATTACTATTTATGACTTTTCTCCTTTATACCTTAGTTATAATCCATTGTGTAATATAAGGTCATCATCTAGTCAATATGGATGACTTGTTACAACCAAGAAGCCTTATATTAGACATTTATGTAGACAACAAGATAGGGTTGTTATAATATCAGGGATTCTATATTTTCCCTTTTTTAAATTTAGTAAACTAAATCAAAATAGAAAAATACCTTGGTGACTTCAAAAATCCCTATCATAGATAAAAATAAAGTCATTACTTATGATGAGAACCATCTACCTCAGAAGATATAACTACATTCACCATGATAATAATATGTGTATCTTTAGATTGATATTTATTTTTAGTACTAGAAAAATTATGTGGCCTGTGCCTTTCCTTAGCTTGAATTGAAGTTTTGAGTTGCTTATTTCCATAGACAACAAAATAAATACACTTTTCATGACATTAGACAATGAGTAAGTATTGTTGGCACCAATATGTGTTCTTAATTTAGGATCATTCAAATGGATGTTGGTTGGAGGATTGTCATCACAACAAGCAACATCAACAAAAATTTCCCAAATTGTTTTGGACCTATGGCATATTTATTTTTGGAAATGTCTCAGGATGAACTTTGATATTGAAAAACTCATCGCTTCTAGGATTACTCTAATGTTTATTTTTCATTGCTCGGCATATTTTCCTCTGAATTTGTTTAATCTTAACTTTAGATTCAGGGTTTTGTTCAGATTTAGGTACAATTTTGGGTTGAAGACTTACCCTAGAGGGTTTCACTTCTCTTTTATATTTAATTCCTATTTTAATTCCATATGAGAGACACGTACCCTTCCTCATGTTTCTAGTTAATCAAACAAAAATAGTTCTAAGGGTTTCAATGTTATTATAAATTGAAACAGAAAGGCTTCCTTCATGAAATGATTCTTCACAATCATTCTATAATGAATGATGATATATTGATTGAGCAATACTTTCCAACGAAGGGTTATAAGCACAAATACACAAGGAATTAGAATAGTCAGGTAATTGGGGTTTTTCAAAACCATTTTGATCTTAGAAATGATCATATTCACCCCTTGTCTTTTACAAATGTTGTCTAACTAGAATATAGATGAAACTATGATGAAAGAGTTATCTTTAATAGTTCTTGCGACATGACTGGTATGTGCAGGAAATTTTACTTAGGATTCTATATAAATAAAAAGGGAAAATTAAGTTTATGGATGAGAAATGCTATTAACAACTTTCTATGATAAATAAAAACCAGATTGTGACACCCTTCAAAAGTAACATATTGATGCCACAAAACCACTAAATTATGCCATTTAGATTTCAAAGAGGAAATTGGCATACATTTCACATGATATTCACAATATGAGCACTCAAAATGTCGATGAAACAACTAACCCTGAAACAACTAAAGGAAATCCCACTAGCTGACCTGGTGGAACAAGTATGCACATTCATCACATGCCTCTACTATATTACCTCCAATGGCTTTAAAATGGAGCAGGGGTGCCATGGTTAGAATCCAAGAGGGTTTTATCCATGAATTAGGTTGAAACATAGAGGGAAAATTCACAATGAGTGGGTCACAAAACCCTTGCTTGTATAGCAATATAAAAAATATGAAGAAGAAAAATGAAACAATAAGTCGTTGGTAACCTTGAAACCCCAAGGGATTAACTAAATCATTAACAACTAGGAGGTATGGTATAGAGACATTAATGGTTGTCATATATGAGCGACTATGAGGTATGGATTTGAGAAAATTGGTGCAAATTAGGATTAACATCCCCGACAATATTTCCAAATCACCCATAACACCCTCATACAAATCTCAAAGCAATAACCCTTAGCCCGAAAACCATAATTTCTCATGATTACAGATCTGAAACTTTCAAAAGAAAAGTCACCATACACATGAATATAAACTCACAATAATCAAAAACTAATTTTCTAGCCAGTAATATATTTAACCCAAGTCTGGTCAAAATTACAAAAAATAAAAGAAAATTGCATGTCAAAACCATTTAAGTCATACAAAGTGAAATATAAACATTGAGATACACAAAAAAATCTGGTGCAAATACAGATGATAGAGGAAGAGGATGTGAAGAAAAGAACTTTGAAATGTTCTTTTAAAGTAACAAATATATATTCGTTTAAAGATTCCCTCCCTCAATTATCTAAAAAAAATGCTTGATCGACCGTTAAAGGAGAGGATGACATTTTACCACAATGTCTATAACAAAAATATTATCAATGCTAAATGCTAATCAATGAGAATTTTATAACATTTTAAACTATAAACCCTAAGCATTTTATATCATTTTAACAACCATTTTGTACTTTTCTTTTAGATTTTTATTAAAATCATGGACTAAAGTGTTATATACCCTAATCCCTAAAACCAAAATTTTATAAGATTTTAATAACATTTTATAACATTTTAATAACATTTTGCTTCTTTCAATTGTGTAAAGAATCTAGTTGTGCATTTAGTTAGTAGATCTGTAATCTACTAGGTTAATAAAGTGATGGGTGCTAGGTTCACGAGAAATTTAACATGGTATCAAAGTTTGAAACTCTAAGAATTGATCTTTGAATCATGTAGGAAGCTAGCTTTATATAGGGACATTGGAGCCATGCTTGACTTTGATCATATGAGGCATAAAACGTTTTCAGGCCAACAAGGTCTTGTAGAGGTTGTATGACATATGACAACTGAATAGGGTTTGCCAATTCAGTGGATCACCATTTGAAGTGGCTGACAAGCCAACTGCCAGCCAACCCACCTAGTTGTCCATAACATGGGATTAGTTTGCAAGCATAGACCGAAGGTCGACCAACAGTAGGGCACAGGCATATAAATAAAAAGGTTGAGGTGCAACCATTATAGTAGAATCATGCACAGATTACAGACAAGGTGAGGTCACTTTGTACCTAGGGACAAAAGAAGCTCATGCTGCGGGAGTGTGTAGTTGCCAAATGGAATAAGTGTTGAGGGTGTGGAGCACTAACAATCGGGAAAGAACACGATAGAGACGGGTGATAGGCCTTGGGATGTGAGGCAGAGTGGTCAATTGACGACATAAGGCAGTTATAGAGGAGACATAATTCTAATGTACATTTACAAATTAAGTTGACATCATCTTCACCTTCGGTTTCAAATCACATTAAATTAGGAAATAGTTTAACGTATAGATGAAATGGTTTTTTCACTAGAATTTGGGGTTTCAATTTCAGGAAAGATTGTAATTTTTTTGATTAAAATATATATTTTGAATGTATAAATGGATTCAATTCACTCAAAAAAATAGGGCATTGGAATTCTACATATCAAACAACTCAAACTCACACTTTAAAAAATCGTTAACAAAT
>APFE031401849.1:0-15779 GCA_000404065.3 Pinus taeda | reverse complement strand
CAAGTTATAATATCTGTGATTATGATAAGCAGGCTCGTGATGAGACCTCTCATTCTTCAAGATGAAGTGTATCCTTGGATTGTTCCTCTGAAAGTTGTGATTTCCTTAGCAGGGAGGAAGTCATTGTTTTCTTTAGATAGCTCTAGATGACAATGATAGAGTCTTTTGGAAGTAACTGTTCTACAGCGAATCTTTGTTTTGTTATTGATACCTTTCATTGCACTGATATAAAACAATTTCTTCACTAAAGGTTATTTTCATCAAACTTTATGAAGTTGAAACTAGTGTCATATCTAGGCTAGAGTCTTTAACTATATCTTTCAATAATAAACATCAATTTTCCAAAAGATTTGCTATTTATACAAGCGAAAAATGAAAATCTGAAAGAAAAGAGAGTTGGTATCATTTTATAAATGCCTAATGTAACCATTCACAACTGGTTTTATTATGTGAGAATTGGTTTTTTAGGATGATCACAAATTTTCTAATAAGTAATTTTGTCCTTGGATATTTATAAAATATGAAAAGGGCTAATCACTTCATTTATTTTTGAACTACAGACTAACTAAACTAATTCTACTCCTATTCTAACAATATACATAAAATTGATTAGGTGTAATCATATTTCCAGTGTAACCATTCTCTCATTCTCGTTCCTTCATATATATATATATAGTTCAAATATTAATACTAGAAACGAAATTCTTACTGATCTTAGAAAATTGAATGTGGAACAAGAATGTACAACTATTGTTAGAATTTTATTTAGAATTTCCCTCTTATGGAATTTTCTTTCCAATTGAATACCTATTGGATCATAGAAATCTGGATGGATTTCTATTAAGGACTAATAAATGCTCAATGGAAGAGATGACAGACTAGATTGAAGATATGAATTTTTGGATTCAAAGGCCTGAAAGTTATTATTAGTCGTATGTGCAAAAGTTAAACTTTTGACAATTCCTGGTGAAAGAAATTCTTCCAAACATATTTCTTTAAGTGAACCTATGAAGGATGAATGGAAATCTCTCAAATGAAATGAAAAATCATTAATTAATACATCCTTTTGTTGATATTGTCTTTGATAGGATGGAAGCTTTTGATCAATCATTGACAGAGGATGAAATAAAAATAGCTTCTCATTCTTTTGAAAAACATATGTTTTCCAACAGGGCCATACATCTGTTGAATGTTCGATAGTATGGTTTTCATTATGCCAGTGTAATGGATCAAAAGTCTGGGAATTAAAATCTGAAAACAAATTTGTTTTTGTACAAAATAGGTAAGAAGGAAAAAATAAAATAAAATCATTATCTATACAACTAGAGTTACAACACAGTTGGGATTGTTTTGTAATGATTTCTCTTTCACAAGGATTGGCTATGATTATAGGGTTTGAGTGATCTCGACCCCCATCTTGTGATTTAGAAAGGGGATCATGATTATGAACATGCATGAAAGCTTGGTCATGATATGAATCATAGACTGGAATATTTTCTTGGGTAATGAAATCATGTGGGTGATTTGTTTTTCTAGAATGAGGATCGGTTGAAATAGTTTCTTATTTAAAATACCTCTCATTCTCAGATATTATTTGAAGTTCCTGTTGATTCTCTCGAGATAAATCAACATCTTCAATATCAAAGTAATCATCATAAATGACTTCACAAGATTCCCTAGGTTTTTCTTCAGTTTCATCCAGTATATTCAAACAACGAGGAATAAGGATTTCATGTCTGTTAATGGCAAAAGAATGTTTTCCAATTGTTTCCTTATCTTGAAAACCACTTAATGGTGATTCATTAAGACCAGCCTCTGTAATTTCTGAAATATCATTAATATTGAGAGGGGAAAAAATATCATCATTAAAAATATCAGGATAAAGAGAAAAATGTGATTCTGGAGTAATGCAAGAAATATATTTTTTTGAAAACTCTTGTGCATTATGTTCATCATAGATTTCAGTTTTTAGATCATACCTTGATATGCTTGTGTTTTTTGAAAAAAAATTACTTTGCTTTTCTGACCTTGGCATTTGTTGAGTTGCGATCATATTTTCTTATTTTTCCTCAAATTTGCTTTCAGATTCCAAGGTGACTTTTCTTCCAAAATTGCTGCTTTTGCCTTCTAGTATTCGATCAAAAATATCTTCTAAGCTTTGTGAAACTTCCTCACCATGATTTATTTGCACATCCATATTGGATTTCTCATTTATGTCGGAAGGAAATTGAACAAAGCTTGGACTAATTTCATCTGAGTCAGGAATAGGAGGCAGCGAATAATTATGATCAACACAATCTAATGATTCTTCACTTATGGGATCATTCTCAATATTAAATTTTAAACAATTCAGATGAAATCGAATATTAAAATCTCTAACAGACTCATCTTCTTTTTGTAGATATTCAATTTCATCATATACCTGATTATAACCATATGAGTCGAATTTGCAAATGAAAACCGTGACAAATTGATCCTAGCTCTGAATTGAGGCAGCCAGAAGGGTTCTACACCATTTTCTAGCTTCTACTACAAATGTGAGAGTAAAAATTCTGCATAAAATGCCTTCGTTAATTCCTTGAAAATTAGAATTTGAAACTCCTTGAATAAATTGAAAGGCATGATTAAAAGCAGAAGAATTTCTCTTACCATCGAATTTTACCTGAGACAATAGCCTTACCACTTCGGGTGGAGAGTTGGAAGATGCACGAACATGGATGCAACTCCAAATTGGAAGTTTAAGAGAGGACATCCTAATTCAAATGTTAAAATTGAAAACAAATTCCAACAGACAACATGTTTCAGGCCCTCCTTCTAGCGCCAAATATCTTGGAGGCCCCAAAAATCGGGTCAACAACAAGGGGGATACCCGCCCGGTCCGGACCTTGGTTGGCAACTCCTTATCCATTTGGTATAGCGGGTCTGACTAGGGATACGGGACCAGTTTCCCAATTCAGTGTGTGTGTGAGAAAGATGGGTGTTTCTGTTCTAAATGGAATACTTCTATCTAATCTAATGCTATGCTATTGTATTCTAATAAACAGGAAAACATCGAAATTTATGCTAACCCGGGGTGTGATCTTTCTTCTATGCGATCTAAAAAGATTCAAACAATAACTGGTAATAAATATAATTTAGCTATCATAAGAAAAGAATTCGATAAAGATGAACTACTTCGTATAAGAAGTTAGACGAAACAGTTGTGAAAAACTTATCACATAAATGAGCTATTCATACACTAAACATAAACAAATAGTTATCATTGTACAAAAGCGCCAAATGATAACTCAGACATCCATGATGTAATATATAAACAACTGAAAACTGAATATCACTTTAACGCATAAGCAGAAATGGTTAAGAGATAAAAGTACCGTACCATTTATAACTAGTCCTACTCATGAGCTTCAAGCAATGATTGATTTATCTCTCTTTGATTTAACATCTACTAAGAGTACAAAAGTGCAACATCAGTAGCAGATATCAAATGCAAATATCAAATAAACCCTGTTCCATTCATTCACCAAAACCTCCTCTGAGGGTGCAAAAGTGCATGTTCTGAGGACAAGTTTTTGATAAATTTCTGGACCCTTCTCTAAATGCATGAGAAGGGTTTTAATACTACTAACTAAAAATAAATTATTACAAAATTAAAGGATGCGGTTTAAATGACCGTCCTCTTTTCAGGAAAATAAAACAAAATTAAAACTAAAATTGAAACTAAAATTAAACTATTTCTGAATTTGGTCTTTAAAATCACATGTATGCAGCATCTGTTTAAGGAGAGTCGGCTGGCTAACTTCCGCTTTTAACTAGGCTGAGAAAACAGAATCTACAAGAGCTGGCGCCATTTTCTCGGCCGAATTTATGATGCACTTAACAGTCATCCATTGGCTATGTGGCTTTACTAAGTATGTCCAATAAAAATCCCAGATTAACTTGCTTAGCCCTTGGATTACTTTGGCCTTTTCTTGAGCTCTCTGTTTCCAATCTGCCCCTAGTTGTTGTGCGTTCGGTAAGTATCCTGGAGTGGTCTCTGCAATCAAATTTGCTCTGTGTAAATTTTCATTTACACAATCAATAAGTCTGTTGGCTCCCGTGGCTGCTCCTTCTGCCGCTTGTTCTGCCTCTCTGATTTGCTCATCCCATTTGTTAAAGAGCATTTCCTTATGATTTTCATTTATTCTTGGTGCACCTGCTCTTTTACCCTCATCCTTTTCCTGCAAAGCAAGATATTCAGTCACCTGTTTATCAATTAGATCATAGTCACTTCGCAAGTCTACCACTTGATTAGTGGTTTTATCACTGATTTCACAATAATGACTCCACTGTGATATCTTTTGGCCCAATGCTTCTTGCTGTTGTAGTAGTTGTTTGCTCAAGGAAATGGTCTCCGTAATAAATTTTGTAAGCTTAGCGTCGTCCTTGTGAATCTCTCTTAAATCCTGTAACTGCTTTCCTTTCTCATCCAAACTTTTCTGATACGCTATCTGCATTTGCTGGAAGTCCTACTGCAACTTTTCACGCTGTTTCTGTGCTTCATTATTGGCGTGGGCTTGTTGCAATTATTGTTGCAGTGCTAGTATATGGTTTTCCCTTTCCTTTAGCAACTGTTGTACCTCAGATGCTTTGTCAATAGTAGCGGAGGCGTATGCTCCTGCGATCTGACATAGTTTGGTGAGATTTTCAGTAGGATTGCTAGTGGGATCTTTCCACATGACGTCTAACTGTTCTGTGTTTTGAGAGAGTGTGCTTTCCAATTTCCTTTTCTTCCTCTGTTTTCTTACTACTGCTTTGTGCTGTGGGCTATAAAATATATGTAGAGGAGGGATTTCTTCTACTTTTAGTACAAGCTCAGAGGATGGAGAAATAGGAATATGCTCCATATTTGAGACTTCGCTAACTGTTCTTGTGACTACTTCTTTTACTATTTGTGCATTGCTGACATTTGTCTTCATGGCTTGTCCTTCAAGATTGATCAAGTCGTTGAAGGTTTCCCATTCTTTGTCTAATTCAACTATGACTGGTGGTGCTTGGATGACGAGAGGGGGAGGATCTCTTTGTAGGGCGGCAATAACCTGTTGATGTAGAAGTTCTTTTGACTGGGCAGTATCCTTTACTGACCCTTCGCTCTTATCTAGTTCATTTCCGGATCTTTTAGAATGTTCAGACATTTCTTTTTCAGATTTGGACTTAGATCCGTTGGTACTTGAACTTCCACTGAGGCTAACACTTGGAGTTGGTTCTCTTGAGGGTTTTAGGCATAGTTTCTCTAAAGGAATACTGGATAGCCTTCTTTCCTTGTATGTTTTGAACCTTTGGAATTCTTCTGGAGATAGTTGCAATTGGGCTGTGTGTAGAATTTCTTCCAATGTGTTTTTCTGTTGGAATATATCATCAAATAAATCCTTTTCTCCAGAGAACACCTTTATCTTGACCGTAGTTGTAAAATTGTGGGCAACCTCATGAGGGTCAAATGACCTTACAGTGAATTTGAATAGCTGTAAGCACGTGATATTCTTTATTTCTGTGAAGGCGTGGCCTACATCGAATAGCGAGAAGGCGCCACAAGCTACAGGAAACTGTGGCCATATAGCCTTCTTTTTATCTTTTAATTCTTTAGTTAGGCCAACTTCCCCACAGGTTTGATAGGCGATCTCTCGGGCTAAGAGTTTATCAGGGATATATAAAGGTAGGACATGAGGGGGTGCATAACTTCCAAATACCCTGACATAAGTAAACAGTTCTTCCCCGAACCATCTTGCGACAGTGAGGATGTCTACTTCTGCTTCAGGTGAGCACCTCGGAGGGTCTTTATCGTACAAAATTCTATACAAGGGCAACATAATTCCATGACAAATTTGGTAGAAGTATGGAGTGAACTAAGAATCCCATAACTCTTTGTGATAGACATGGATGGGTAAAGGATCTTGTGTCGTCCACTTCCAACCCATAACAGGAAACTTAGAAACATAACATATTGCGTCCATTATATATGCGGAAAGGTAAAAAGGAGGATAAATTCTCTGAGCCGCAGTTCTTTTGGACCAGTAACTGACAATGGTTGTGACCAGGTTATCAGACAAAATTTTGGCCCAATCTACAATGGTGCCATTTGTGGCAGCATCCAATAATAGTAGCCACTCGGATGAGAATTTGTTGATATCTGGCATTCCAAATATTCTACAGAGCATGGCAGCAGTAAAGCAGTATGGAGAGGTAAGGGAACCAGTACTGTACATACCGTGTTTATCTTTCTTCAGCGGCTCGTCTCTCCTAGACCAGTCTTTGGTAGTTTCTGCCAGGTCCGGGTTTTCTTTTACAAATTTCTCTGTAAACTATTTATTGTAGGTTGCATGTGGCTCCAATAGATGATACATGAGCTTCAAATCCTGCGCAACGAATGAACCAATGAGTCCTTGACCATGAACTTTGAACTATCTATTTTTTATTTCTGCGCTATCCAATATCCATTTGACCATGTCCGTGTATGGGAGGATTCTTGGTCTCGCTCCTATCCAATGTAAAAATGAGCAAGCTAGCTCTGTTAGGGATGCTTCAGAAGAACTCTGTGAGCCTGCAACATTCGTAACCTCCATTACTTTGGGATTCTCCTCTTCGAGCATATTATACATGCCTTCCCACGTAGTTATTCCCGCATCTCTGTTACAAGCCGTGTTTGTATACAAAGGTGCCATTTTCTCTTCTTCGGAGCTCGGGGCTTTTCTTTTCTTTCCCATTTCAGCCTACGTATTGCTTTGTATTGTCCTCTGTTCTCCGTGCCTGCAATTCACAAGTGCGGTGAAAATGAATGACAAGGAAGGGTGATGGGAAAGTTTTAAATGTCGCAGACATACCAAATATACCACCTTACATGAAATGTTCTTTGAAGAGCACGCACCCATATTCTATTAATAACTGACAACTAACTCCTTTATTAGCATTTAAAGCGCATAACCATGAGTCAACTTATGGAAACTACTTTTCTTGAATAATGTGCCTGAAAGATCTACGATGAAGCGATTTTGCGATTTGTTATCGCAACATCGCAAAATCGCAATATAGATCTGATATGATGTCGCAACGTTGCTTATCGCGAAATCATGATATCGCAATATCGCAGATCGCAAGAATGTTATGTATGAAAAATTTTATTAACTTGTTCTTTGCGAGATGCGATCTTGCAATGGGCGCCATCGCACATCGATAGATTTTGAAGTGTTTCATGTAAGTTATGCTGAGTGCAATGCGATATTTGTTCATTATTGCTATCTCACGAATGTTGGAATTGTGCTCTTGAGGTGGCATCCCGCGATATGATTTCTTTAAAGATTTTTTACCTTATGATAAACTTAGATTTTAAAAGTTTCCAAAGGGGCTTACTAAGCTTATGATGGTAACTTTATTTGGAAAAAGGAAATGTAAGCACTACTTTGATTCCCTTGGAATTTATAACTAAGGGTCCCCCCTTATTTAGTATTATTGCTAATACTAAATAAAGAAGGGGGTTGTTGGTGGCCACAACAATTGGCGATTCACTTGGAAGAACCAGTTATCTCTGTATTTCTATTGAATTTTCTAAACTTCCAAAATAGAAAATTTCTCAGAAAGTTAAACTTTATTATGGAAAGATAAAGTACATTATGCTCTAACTTGTCAATGACATTTTGTTTCAGTTATTTTCAATTTTGATTATTTGCTCCCCCAAGTTAGTCCTTGTATTTACATCAGTCATTACTTGGTTTGTAAAGATAAAACAAAGTATTCTCTGTAAACCAGTTTTTATATATGCTCATTTGTCGTAGGTAGAGCCTCTGCTGCCAGCAGGTGTTTATAGCTTCGACAGGGTTACCTGTTACCCAGCAATGATCCTGTAACCTGCTTAAAGAAACCTACAATTCTCAAAGAAGAATCCACATCCACACTTATTGCTTTAATTTTCTTTTTATTCTTAAAGAACAATGTCTTGGTTTGATAGCCAATTTATCACACAGTCATTCACTTGATTTATAACTTTGCTGAACAAGCTGGCTCGTGATGAGACCCCTTGTCTCTTGATTGTAACAATCTTGAGTCATTGCCCTGTGTTGGTATGCAGTATTTGGCAAAGTCAGCAAGTTATAATATCTGTGATTATGATAAGTTGGCTCGTGATGAGACCTCTCATTCTTCAAGATGAAGTGTATCCTTGGATTGTTCCTTTGAAAGTTGTGATTTCCTTAGCAGGGAGGAAGCCATTATTTTCTTTAGATAGCTCTGGACGACAATGATAGAGTTTTTGGAAGCAGCTGTTCTACAGAGAATCTTTATTTTGTTATTGATACCTTTCATTGCACTGATATAAAACAATTTCTTCACTAAAGGTTGTTTTCATCAAAGTTTATGAAGTTGAAACTAGTGTCATATCTAAGTTAGAGTCTTTAACTATATCTTTCAATAATAAAGATCAATTTTCCAAAAGATTAGCTATTTATACAAGCGAAAAATCAAAATCTGAAAGAGAGTTGATATCTTTTTTGTAAATGCCTGATGTAATCATTCACAACTGGTTTTATTATGGGAGGACTGTTTTGAGGACGATCAAAAATTTTCTAATGAGAGGTAATTTTTTCCTTGAGAAAAGGGCTAATTACTTCTTCTTCTTCTTCTTTTTTGACCTACAGACTAACTAAGCTAATTCTACTCCTATTCTAACAATATACATGAAATTGACTAGGTGTAATCATATATCCAATGTAACCATTCTCTCATTTTCATTCCTGCATATATATACAGTTCAAATATTAGTACTAGAAACGAAACTCTTACTGAACTAAGAACGTTAAATGTGGAATAAGAATGTACAACTATTGTTAGAACTTCATTTAGTATTTCCTTTTTATGAAATTTTCTTTCCAATTAGAATACCTATTGGATCATAGAAATCTGGATGGATTTCTATTGAGGACTGATAAATGTTCAATGGAAGAGATAACAGGCCAGACTGAAGATATGAATTTTTGGATTCAAAGGCCTGGAATTTATTATTAGTGTTATGTATAAAAATTAAACTTTTGACAATTTTCCATGAAAGAAAAGTTTCCAAACATATTTCTTTAAATGGATCAATGAAGGATGTATGGAAATTTCTCAAATGAAGTGGAAAATTTTTATTTAAATTGAATTGTTGACAGATATGTAAAAATACATCCCTTTGTTGGTATTGTCTTTGATAGGATGGAAGTTTTTGATCAATTATTGACATCGACTAAGGATGAAATTGAAATAGATTCTCATGTTCTTGAAAAACTTCAGTTTTCCAACAGGGCCATACATCAACTGAATGTCTGATAGTATGGTGCTCAGTATGCCAGTGTAATGGATCAAAAATCTGAAAATTAAAATCTGAAAACAAATTTGTTTTTGTACGAAATAGGTGAAGAAAAAATAGAAGAAAATCATAATCTGTACAACTAGAGTTATAACACAGTTGGGATCGTTCTGTAATGATTTCTCTTTCATAAGGACTGGCTAGAATTATGGAATTTAAGTGATTTCGACTTCCATCTTGTGAATTAGAAAGGGAATCATGATTATGAACAGGCATGAAATCATGGTCATGATATGAATCATAGACTGGGATATTTTCTTGGATAATGAAATCATGTAGATGAGTTGCTGCTTTAGAATGAGGTTCAGTTGAAATAATTTATAGTTTAAATTACTTCGCATTCTCAGATGTTATTTGAAGTTTTCGCTGATTCTCTCGAGATAAATCAGCATCTTCAATGTCAAAGGTAGTATCATAAATGACTTCACAAGATTCCCTCGGTTTCTTTTCAGTTTCATCCAGTATATTCAAACAATGAGGAGTAAGCTTTTCATGTTTGTTAATGGTAAAAGAATGTTCTTTAATTGTTTCTCTATCTTGAAAATCACTTAATGGTGATTCGTTTAGACCAGCCTCTGTATTTTCTGAAATATCATTAATATCGAGAGGGGAAAAACTGTCATCATTAAAAATATCAGGATAAAGAGAAAAATGTGACTCTGAAGTAATGTATTTAAAAATATCTCTTTTTGAGAACTCTTATGCATTATGTTCATCATAGATTTCAGGTTTTAGATCATACCTTGATGTGCTCGTGTTTTTTGGAAGAAAATTACTTTGCTTTTCTGACCTTGGCATTTGTTGAGTTGCGATCATATTTTCTGAATTTGCCTCAAAGTTGCTTTAAGATTCCAAGGTGACCTTTCTTCCAAAATTGTTGCTTCTGTCTTCTTGTATTTAATCAGAAATATCTTCTAAGCTTTGTGAAACTTCTTCATCATGATTTATTTGCACATCCAAATTGGATTTCTCATTTATGTTAGAAGGGAATTGAACAAAGCTTGGAGTAATTTCATATGAATCGGGAATAGGAGGCAACGGATAATTATGATCAACACAATCTAATGATTTTTCACTTATGGGATCATTTTCAACATCAAATTTCAAACAATTCAGATGAAATCGAATATTAAAATCTCTAACAGACTCATCTTCTTTTCGTAGGTATTCAATTTCATCATATACCTTATCATAATCATAACAGTCAAATTTAGAAACGAAAATCGTGACAAATTGATCCCAGCTGTGAATTGAGGCAACCGGAAGGGTTCTACACCAATTTCTAGATTCTGCTACAAATGTGAGAGTAAAAATTCTGCATAAAATGCCTTCGTCAATTCCTTGAAAATTAGAGTTTGAAACACCTTGAATAAATTGAAGGGCATGTTTGAAAGCAGAAGAATTTCTCTTACCATTGAATTTTACCTGAGACAATAGTCTTACCACTTCGGGTGGAGTGTTTGAAGATGCACGAACATGGATGCAACTCCAAATTGGAAGTTTAAGATAGGACATCCTAATTCAAATGTTAACATTGAAAGCAAATTCTAACGGACAACATGTTTCAGGCCCTCCTTCTAGCGCCAAATATGTTGAAGGCCCCGAAAATCGGGTCTACAACAAGGGGGATACCCGCCCGGTCCGGACCTTGGTTGGCAGCTCCTTATCCGTTTGGTTATAGCGGGGTCCGGACTGGGGATATGGGACCAGTTTCCCAATTCAGTGTGTGTGTGAGAAAGATGGGTATTTTTGTTCTAAATGGAATACTTCTATTCTAATTCTAATCTAATGTTATGCTATTGTATTCTAATAAACAGAAAAACATCAAAATTTATGCTAACCCGACGTGTGATCTTTCTTCTATGCGATATAAAAAGATTTCAAACAATAACTAGTAATAAAGATCATTCAGCGATTATAAGAAAAGAATTCAATAAATATGAACTACTTCGTATAAGAAGTTAGACGGAACAGTTGTGAAAAACTTATCGCATAAATGAGCTATTCATACACTAAGCATAAATAAATAGTTATCACCGTACAAAAGTGCCAAATGATAACTCAGACATCCATGCTGCAATATATAAACAACTGAAAACTGAATATCACTTTAACGCATAAGCAGAAATGGTTAAGAGATAAAAGTACCATTTATAACTAGTCCTACTCATGAGCTTCGAGCAATAATTGATTTATCTCTCCTTGATTTAACATCCACTAAGAGTACAGAAGTGCAACATCAGTAGCAGATATCAAATGCAAATATCAAATAAACCCTGTTCCATTCATTCATCAAAACCTCCTCTGAGGGTGCAAAAGTGCATGTTCTGAGGACAAGTTTTTGATAAATTTTTGGACCCTTCTCTAAATACATGAGAAGGGTTTAAATACTACTGACTAATTCTAAAAGTAAATTATTACAAAATTAAAGGATGCGGTTTAAATGACCGTCCTCTTTTCAGGGAAATAAAACAAAATTAAAACTAAAATTAAACTATTTCTGAATTTGGTCTTTAAAATCACATGTATGCAGCATCTGTTTAAGGAGAGTCGGCTGGCTAACTTCCGCTTTTAACTGGGCTGAGAAAACAGAATCTACAAGAGCTGGCGCCATTTTCTCGGCCGAATTTATGATGCACTTAACAGTGATCCATTGGCTATGTGGCTTTACCAAGTATGTCCAGTAACAATCCCAGTTTAACTTGCTTAGCCCTTGGATTAATTTGGCCTTTTCTTGAGCTCTCTGTTTCCAATCTGCCCCTAGTTGTTGTGCGTTCGGTAAGTATCCTGGAGTGGTCTCTGCGATCAAATTTGCTCTGTGTAAATTTTCATTTACACAATCAATAAGTCTGCTGGCTGCCGTGGCTGCTCCTTCTGCCGCTTGTTCTGCCTCTCTGATTTGCTCATCCCATTTGTTAAAGAGCATTTCCTTATGATTTTCATTTATTCTTGGTGCACCTGCTCTTTTACCCTCGTCCTTTTCCTGCCAAGCAAGATATTCAGTCACCCGTTTATCAATTAGATCATAGTCACTTCGCAAGTCTACCACTTGATTAGTGGTTTTATCACTGATTTCACAATAATGACTCCACTGTGATATCTTTTGGCCCAATGCTTCTTGCTGCTGTAGTAATTGTTCTTTCAAGGAAATGGACTCCGTAATAAATTATGTAAGCTTAGGGTTTCCTTGTGCATCTCTCTTAAATCCTGTAACTGCTTTCCTTTCTCATCCAAACTTTTCTAATACCCTATCTACATTTGCTGGAAGTCCTGCTGCAACTTTTCAAGCTGTTTCTGTGCTTCATTATTGGCATGGGCTTGTTGCAATTGTTGTTGCAGTGCTAGTATCTGGTCTTCCCTTTCATTTAGCAACTGTTGTACCTCAGATGCTTTGTCAATAGTAGCGGAGGCGTATGCTCCTGCGATCTGAGATAGTTTGGTGAGATTTTCAGTAGGATTGCTAGTGGGATCTTTCCACATGACGTCTAACTGTTCTGTGTTTTGAGAGAGTGTGCTTTCCAATTTCCTTTTCTTCCTCTGTTTTCTTACTACTGCTTTATGCTGTGGGCTATAAAATATATGTAGAGGAGGGATTTCTTCTACTTTTAGTACAAGCTCAGAGGATGGAGAAATAGGAATATGCTCCATATCTGAGACTTCGCTAATTGTTCTTGTGACTACTTCTTTTACTATCTGTGCATTCCTGACATTTGTCTTCATGGCTTGTCCTTCAAGATTGATCAAGTCATTGAAGGTTTCCCATTCTTTGTCTAATTCAGCTATGACTGGTGGTGCTTGGATGACGAGAGGGGGAGGATCTCTTTGCGGGGCGACAATAACCTGCTGATGTAGAAGTTTTTTGACTGGGCAGTATCCTTTACTGACCCTTTGCTCTTATCTAGTTCATTTCCGGATCTTTTAGAATGTTCAGACATTTCTTTTTCAGATTTGGACTTAGATCCGTTGGTACTTGAACTTCCACTAAGGCTAACACTTGGAGTTGGTTCTCTTGAGGGTTTTAGGCATAGTTTCTCTAAAGGAATACTGGCTAGCCTTCTTTCCTTGTATGTTTTGAACTTTTGGAATTCTTCTGGAGATAGTTGCATTTGGGATGTGTGCAGAATTTCTTCCAATGTGTTTTTTCTGTTGGAATATATCATCAAATAAATCCTTTTCTCCAGAGAACACCTTTATCTTGACCGCAGTTGTAAAATTGTGGGAAACCTCATGAGGGTTAAATGACCTTCCAGTGAATTTGAATAGTTGTAAGCACGTGATACTCTTTATTTCTGTGAAGGCGTGGCCTACATCGAATAGCGAGAAGGCCCCACAGGCTACAGGAAACTGTGGCCATATAGCCTTCTTTTTGTCTTTTAATTCTTTAGTTAGGCCACCTTCCCCACAGGTTTGATAGGCGATCTCTCGGGCTAAGAGTTTATCAGGTATATATAAAGGTAGGACATGAGGGGGTGCAGAACTTCCAAATACCCTAACATAAGTAAACAATTCTTCACCGAACCATCTTGCGACAGTGAGGATGTCTACTTCTGCTTCAGGTGAGCACCTCGGAGGGTATTTATCGTACAAAATTCTATACAAGGGCAACATAATTCCATGACAAATTTGGTAGAAGTATGGAGTGAACTGAGAATCCCATAACTCTTTGTGATAGACATGGATGGGTAAAGGATCTTGTGTCGTCCACTTCCAACCCATAACAGGAAACTTAGAAACATAACATATTGCGTCCATTATATATGTGGAAAGGTAAAAATGAGGATAAATTCTTTGAGCCGCAGCTCTTTTGGACCGGTAACTGACAATGGCTGTGACCAGGTTATCAAACAAAATTTTGGCCCAATCTACAATGGTGGCATTTGTGGCAAAATCCAATAATGGTAGCCACTCAGATGAAAATTTGTTGATATCTGGCATTCCAAATATTCTACAGAGCATGGCAGCAGTAAAGCAGTATGGAGAGGTAAGGGAACCAGTACTGTACATACCGTGTTTATCTTTCTTCAGCGGCTCGTCTCTCCTAGACCAGTCTTTGGTAGTTTCTACCAGGTCCGGGTTTTCTTTTACAAATTTCTCTGTAAATTGTTTATTGTAGGTTGCCTGTGGCTCCGGTAGATGATACATGAGCTTAAAATCCTATGCAGCGAATGAACCAATGAGTCCTTGACCATGAACTTTGAACTGTCTATTTTTTATTTCTGCGCTATCCAATATCCATTTGACCATGTCCTTGTATGGGAGGATTCTTAGGCTCGCTCCTATCCGATGTAAAAATGAGCAAGCTAGCTCTGTTAGGGATGCTTAAGAAGAACTCTGTGAGCCTGCAACAGCCGTAACCTCCATTACTCTGGGATTCTCCTCTTCAAGCATATTATACATGCCTTCCCACATAGTTATTCCCGCGTCTCTGTTACAAGCCGTGTCTGTAGACAAAGGCGCCATTTTCTCTTCTTCGGAGCTCAGGGCTTTGCTTTTCTTTCCCATTTCAGCCTGTGTATTGCTTTGTATTGTCCTTTGTTCTTTGTGCCTGCAATTCACAAGTGAGGTGAAAATGAATGACAAGGAAGGATGATGGGAAAGTTTTAAATGTCACAGCCATACCAAATATACCACCTTACATGAAATGTCCTTTGAAGAGCACACACCCATATTCTATTAATAACCAACAACTAACTCCTTTATTAGCATTTAAAGCGCATAACCATGAGTCAACTTATGGAAACTACTTTTCTTGAATAATGTGCCCGAAATATCTGCGATGAAGCGATTTTGCGATTTGTTATCGCAAATTCGCAACATCGCAAAATCGCAATATAGATCTGATATGATGTTGCAACGTCGCTTATCACGAAATCATGATATCGCAATATCGATCGCATGAATGTTATGTATGACAAATTTTATTAACTTGTTCTTTGCGAGATGCGATCTTGCGATGGGTGCCATCGCACATCGGCAGATTTTGAAGTGTTTCGTGTAAGTTATGCTGAGTGCGATGCGATATTTGTTCATTATTGCTATCTCACGAATGTTGGAATTGTGTTCGTGAGGTGGCATCCCGCGATATGATTTCTTTAAAGATTTTTTACCTTATGATAAACTTAGATTTTAAAAGTTTCCAAAGGGGCTTACTAAGCTTATGATGGTAAATTTATTTGGAAAAAGGAAATGTAAGCACTACTTTGATTCCCTTTGAATTTATAACTAAGGGTCCCCCCTTATTTAGTATTATTGCTAATACTAAATAAGGAGGGGGGTTGTGTTGGAAATAATACTAAGAGGGGGGGTGAATCAGTATTATCTAATTCTTTTAATAAATCTTCCTTATTTGTTCTTTGAATTAGTTTTGCATGTCAATACCATAAAATAATGAGCATGAACAAAGAAAACA